>CM051033.1:52338909-52473909 GCA_027627225.1 Congeria kusceri
AGTATGTGAGCAAAGTGTGCCGTTCGAATCTAGTCAGTATGATTTAGTATATGAGCAAAGTGTGCCGTTCGAATCTAGTCAGTATGATTTAGTATGTGAGCAAAGTGTGCCGTTCGAATCTAGTCAGTATGATTTATTATGTGAGCAAAGTGTGCCGTTCGAATCTAGTCAGTATGATTTAGTATATGAGCAAAGTGTGCCGTTCGAATCAAGTTAGTATGATTTAGTATATGAGCAAAGTGTGCCGTTCGCATCTAGTCAGTATGATTTAGTATGTGAGCAAAGTGTGCCGTTCGCATCTAGTCAGTATGATTTAGTATATGAGCAAAGTGTGCCGTTCGCATCTAGTCAGTATGATTTAGTATATGAGCAAAGTGTGCCGTTCGAATCTAGTTAGTATGATTTAGTATATGAGCAAAGTGTGCCGTTCGAATCTAGTCAGTATGATTTAGTATATGAGCAAAGTGTGCCGTTCGAATCTAGTTAGTATGATTTAGTATATGAGCAAAGTGTGCCGTTCGCATCTAGTCAGTATGATTTAGTATATGAGCAAAGTGTGCCGTTCGAATCTAGTCAGTATGATTTAGTATATGAGCAAAGTGTGCCGTTCGAATCTAGTCAGTATGATTTAGTATGTGAGCAAAGTGTGCCGTTCGAATCTAGTTAGTATGATTTAGTATATGAGCAAAGTGTGCCGTTCGAATCTAGTCAGTATGATTTAGTATGTGAGCAAAGTGTGCCGTTCGAATCTAGTTAGTATGATTTAGTATATGAGCAAAGTGTGCCGTTCGCATCTAGTCAGTATGATTTAGTATATGAGCAAAGTGTGCCGTTCGAATCTAGTTAGTATGATTTAGTATGTGAGCAAAGTGTGCCGTTCGCATCTAGTCAGTATGATTTAGTATATGAGCAAAGTGTGCCGTTCGAATCGAATCTAGTCAGTATGATTTAGTATGTGAGCAAAGTGTGCCGTTCGCATCTAGTCAGTATGATTTAGTATATGAGCAAAGTGTGCCGCTCGAATCTAGTCAGTATGATTTAGTATGTGAGCAAAGTATGCCGTACGCATCTAGTCAGTATGATTTAGTATGTGAGCAAAGTGTGCCGTTCGCATCTAGTCAGTATGATATAGTATATGAGCAAAGTGTGCCGTTCGAATCTAGTCAGTATGATTTAGTATGTGAGCAAAGTGTGCCGTTCGCATCTGGTTAATATGATTTAGTATGTGAGCAAAGTGTGCCGTTCGCATCTAGTCAGTATGATTTAGTATGTGAGCAAAGTGTGCCGTTCGCATCTAGTTAGTATGATTTAGTATATGAGCAAAGTGTGCCGTTGGAATCTAGTCAGTATGATTTAGTATGTGAGCAAAGTGTGCCGTTCGCATCTAGTCAGTATGATTTAGTATATGAGCAAAGTGTGCCGTTCGAATCTAGTTAGTATGATTTAGTATGTGAGCAAAGTGTGCCGTTCGAATCTAGTCAGTTTGATTTAATATGTGAGCAAAGTGTGCCGTTCGCATCTAGTCAGTATGATTTAGTATATGAGCAAAGTGTGCCGTTCGAATCGAATCTAGTCAGTATGATTTAGTATGTGAGCAAAGTGTGCCATTCGCATGTAGTCAGTATGATTTAGTATATGAGCAAAGTGTGCCGTTCGAATCTAGTCAGTATGATTTAGTATGTGAGCAAAGTGTGCCGTTCGCATCTAGTCAGTATGATTTAGTATGTGAGCAAAGTGTGCCGTTCGCATCTAGTTAGTATGATTTAGTATGTGAGCAAAGTGTGCCGTTCGAATCTAGTCAGTATGATTTAGTATATGAGCAAAGTGTGCCGTTCGCATCTAGGCAGTATGATTTAGTATATGAGCAAAGTGTGCCGTTCGAATCTAGTCAGTATGATTTAGTATGTGAGCAAAGTGTGCCGTTCGCATCTAGTCAGTATGATTTAGTATATGAGTAAAGTGTGTCGTTCGAATCTAGTCAGTATGATTTAGTATGTGAGCAAAGTGTGCCGTTCGAATCTAGTCAGTATGATTTAGTATGTGAGCAAAGTGTGCCGTTCGCATCTAGTTAATATGATTTAGTATGTGAGCAAAGTGTGCCGTTCGAATCTAGTTAGTATGATTTAGTATGTTAGCAAAGTGTGCCGTTCGAATCTTGTCAGTATGATTTAGTATATGAGCAAAGTGTGCCGTTCGCATCTAGTCAGTATGATTTAGTATGTGAGAAAAGTGTGCCGTTCGAATCTAGTCAGTATGATTTAGTATATGAGCAAAGTGTGCCGTTCGCATCTAGTCAGTATGATTTAGTATGTGAGCAAAGTGTGTCGTTCGAATCTAGTCAGTATGGTTTAGTATATGAGCAAAGTGTGCCGTTCGCATCTAGTCAGTATGATTTAGTATGTGAGCAAAGTGTGCCGTTCGCATCTAGTCAGTATGATTTATTATGTGAGCAAAGTGTGCCGTTCGCATCTAGTCAGTATGATTTAGTATATGAGCAAAGTGTGCCGTTCGAATCTAGTCAGTATGATTTAGTATGTGAGCAAAGTGTGCCGTTCGAATCTAGTTAGTATGATTTAGTATGTGAGCAAAGTGTGCCGTTCGAATCTAATCAGTATGATTTAGTATATGAGCAAAGTGTGCCGTTCGCATCTAGTCAGTATGATTTAGTATATGAGCAAAGTGTGCCGTTCGCATCTAGTTAGTATGATTTAGTAAATGGGCAAAGTGTGCCGTTCGCATCTAGTCAGTATGGTTTAATATGTGAGCAAAGTGTGCCGTTCGAATCTAGTCAGTATGATTTAGTATATGAGCAAAGTGTGCCGTTCGCATCTAATCAGTATGATTTAGTATGTGAGCAAAGTGTGCCGTTCGAATCTAGTTAGTATGATTTAGTATATGAGCAAAGTGTGCCGTTCGAATCTAGTTAGTATGATTTAGTATGTGAGCAAAGTGTGCCGTTCGCATCTAGTTAGTATGATTTAGTATATGAGCAAAGTGTGCCGTTGGAATCTAGTCAGTATGATTTAGTATGTGAGCAAAGTGTGCCGTTCGCATCTAGTCAGTATGATTTAGTATATGAGCAAAGTGTGCCGCTCGAATCTAGTCAGTATGATTTAGTATGTGAGCAAAGTATGCCGTACGCATCTAGTCAGTATGATTTAGTATGTGAGCAAAGTGTGCCGTTCGCATCTAGTCAGTATGATATAGTATATGAGCAAAGTGTGCCGTTCGAATCTAGTCAGTATGATTTAGTATGTGAGCAAAGTGTGCCGTTCGCATCTGGTTAATATGATTTAGTATGTGAGCAAAGTGTGCCGTTCGCATCTAGTCAGTATGATTTAGTATGTGAGCAAAGTGTGCCGTTCGCATCTAGTTAGTATGATTTAGTATATGAGCAAAGTGTGCCGTTGGAATCTAGTCAGTATGATTTAGTATGTGAGCAAAGTGTGCCGTTCGCATCTAGTCAGTATGATTTAGTATATGAGCAAAGTGTGCCGTTCGAATCTAGTTAGTATGATTTAGTATGTGAGCAAAGTGTGCCGTTCGAATCTAGTCAGTTTGATTTAATATGTGAGCAAAGTGTGCCGTTCGCATCTAGTCAGTATGATTTAGTATATGAGCAAAGTGTGCCGTTCGAATCGAATCTAGTCAGTATGATTTAGTATGTGAGCAAAGTGTGCCATTCGCATGTAGTCAGTATGATTTAGTATATGAGCAAAGTGTGCCGTTCGAATCTAGTCAGTATGATTTAGTATGTGAGCAAAGTGTGCCGTTCGCATCTAGTCAGTATGATTTAGTATGTGAGCAAAGTGTGCCGTTCGCATCTAGTTAGTATGATTTAGTATGTGAGCAAAGTGTGCCGTTCGAATCTAGTCAGTATGATTTAGTATATGAGCAAAGTGTGCCGTTCGCATCTAGGCAGTATGATTTAGTATATGAGCAAAGTGTGCCGTTCGAATCTAGTCAGTATGATTTAGTATGTGAGCAAAGTGTGCCGTTCGCATCTAGTCAGTATGATTTAGTATATGAGTAAAGTGTGTCGTTCGAATCTAGTCAGTATGATTTAGTATGTGAGCAAAGTGTGCCGTTCGAATCTAGTCAGTATGATTTAGTATGTGAGCAAAGTGTGCCGTTCGCATCTAGTTAATATGATTTAGTATGTGAGCAAAGTGTGCCGTTCGAATCTAGTTAGTATGATTTAGTATGTTAGCAAAGTGTGCCGTTCGAATCTTGTCAGTATGATTTAGTATATGAGCAAAGTGTGCCGTTCGCATCTAGTCAGTATGATTTAGTATGTGAGAAAAGTGTGCCGTTCGAATCTAGTCAGTATGATTTAGTATATGAGCAAAGTGTGCCGTTCGCATCTAGTCAGTATGATTTAGTATGTGAGCAAAGTGTGTCGTTCGAATCTAGTCAGTATGGTTTAGTATATGAGCAAAGTGTGCCGTTCGCATCTAGTCAGTATGATTTAGTATGTGAGCAAAGTGTGCCGTTCGCATCTAGTCAGTATGATTTATTATGTGAGCAAAGTGTGCCGTTCGCATCTAGTCAGTATGATTTAGTATATGAGCAAAGTGTGCCGTTCGAATCTAGTCAGTATGATTTAGTATGTGAGCAAAGTGTGCCGTTCGAATCTAGTTAGTATGATTTAGTATGTGAGCAAAGTGTGCCGTTCGAATCTAATCAGTATGATTTAGTATATGAGCAAAGTGTGCCGTTCGCATCTAGTCAGTATGATTTAGTATATGAGCAAAGTGTGCCGTTCGCATCTAGTTAGTATGATTTAGTAAATGGGCAAAGTGTGCCGTTCGCATCTAGTCAGTATGGTTTAATATGTGAGCAAAGTGTGCCGTTCGAATCTAGTCAGTATGATTTAGTATATGAGCAAAGTGTGCCGTTCGCATCTAATCAGTATGATTTAGTATGTGAGCAAAGTGTGCCGTTCGAATCTAGTTAGTATGATTTAGTATATGAGCAAAGTGTGCCGTTCGAATCTAGTTAGTATGATTTAGTATGTGAGCAAAGTGTGCCGTTCGCATCTAGTTAGTATGATTTAGTATATGAGCAAAGTGTGCCGTTCGCATCTTGTCAGTATGATTTAGTATGTGAGCAAAGTGTGCCGTTCGCATCTAGTTAGTATGATTTAGGATGTGTGCAAAGTGTGCCGTTCGCATCTAGTCAGTATGATTTAGTATGTGATCAAAGTGTGCCGTTCGAATCTAGACAGTATGATTTAGTATATGAGCAAAGTGTGCCGTTCGCATCTAGTCAGTATGATTTAGTATGTGAGCAAAGTGTGCCGTTCGAATCTAGTTAGTATGATTTAGTATATGAGCAAATTGTGCCGTTCGCATCTAGACAGTATGATTTAGTATGTGACCAAAGTGTGCCGTTCGCATCTAGTCAGTATGATTTGGTATGTGAGCAATGTTTGCCGTTCGCATCTAGTCAGTATGATTTAGTATGTGAGCAAAGTGTGCCGTTCGAATCTAGTCAGTATGATTTAGTATATGAGCAAAGTGTGCCGTTCGAATCTAGTCAGTATTATTTAGTATATGAGCAAATTGTGCCGTTCGCATCTAGTCAGTATGATTTAGTATGTGAGCAAAGTTTGCCGTTCGCATCTAGTTAGTATGATTTAGGATGAGTGCAAAGTGTGCCGTTCGCATCTAGTCAGTATGATTTAGTATGTGAGCAAAGTGTGCCGTTCGAATCTAGTCAGTATGATTTAGTATATGAGCAAAGTGTATCGTTCGCATCTAGTCAGTATGATTTAGTATGTGAGCAAAGTGTGCCGTTCGAATCTAGTTAGTATGATTTAGTATATGAGCAAAGTGTGCCGTTCGCATCTAGTCAGTATGATTTAGTATGTGAGCAAAGTGTGCCGTTCGCATCTAGTCAGTATGATTTAGTATGTGAGCAATGTTTGCCGTTCGCATCTAGTCAGTATGATTTAGTATGTGAGCAAAGTGTGCCGTTCGAATCTAGTCAGTATGATTTAGTATATGAGCAAAGTGTGCCGTTCGAATCTAGTCAGTATGATTTAGTATATGAGCAAAGTGTGCCGTTCGCATCTAGTCAGTATGATTTAGTATGTGAGCAAAGTGTGCCGTTCGCATCTAGTCAGTATGATTTAGTATGTGAGCAAAGTGTGCCGTTCGCATCTAGTCAGTATGATTTAGTATGTGAGCAAAGTGTGACGTTCGCATCTAGTCAGTATGATTTAGTATATGAGCAAAGTGTGCCGTTCGAATCTAGTCAGTATGATTTAGTATATGAGCAAAGTGTGCCGTTCGCATCTATTCAGTATGATTTAGTATGTGAGCAAAGTGTGCCGTTCGCATCTAGTCAGTATGATTTAGTATGTGAGAAAAGTGTACCGTTCGAATCTAGTCAGTATGATTTAGTATATGAGCAAAGTGTGCCGTTCGCATCTAGTCAGTATGATTTAGTATGTGAGCAAAGTTTGCCGTTCGCATCTAGTCAGTATGATTTAGTATATGAGCAAAGTGTGCCGTTCGAATCTAGTCAGTATGATTTAGTATATGAGCAAAGTGTGCCGTTCGAATCTAGTCAGTATGATTTAGTATGTGAGCAAAATGTGCCGTTCGAATCTAGTCGGTATGATTTAGTATGTGAGCAAAGTGTGCAGTTCGAATCTAGTCTGTATGATTTAGTATGTGAGCAAAGTGTGCCGTTCGCATCTAGTTAATATGATTTAGTATGTGAGCAAAGTGTGCCGTTCGCATATACTCAGTATGATTTAGTATGCGAGCAAAGTGTGCCGTTCGAATCTGGTTAGTATGATTTAGTATGTGAGCAAAGTGTGCCGTTCGAATTTAGTTAGTATGATTTAGTAAATGAGCAAAGTGTGCCGTTCGAATCTAGTTAGTATGATTTAGTATATGAGCAAAGTGTGCCGTTGGAATCTAGTTAGTATGATTTAGTATCTGAGCAAAGTGTGCCGTTCGAATCTAGTTAGTATGATTTAGTATATGAGCAAAGTGTGCCGTTCGAATCTAGTTAGTATGATTTAGTATGTGAGCAAACTGTGCCGTTCGCATCTAGTCAGTAAGATTTAGTATATGAGCAAAATGTGCCGTTCGAATCTAGTTAGTATGATTTAGTATATGAGCAAAGTGTGCTGTTCGAATCTAGTCAGTATGATTTAGTATATGAGCAATGTGTGCCGTTCGCATCTAGTTAGTATGATTTAGTATATGAGCAAAGTGTGCCGTTCGCATCTAGTCAGTATGATTTAGTATATGAGCAAAGTGTGCCGTTCGCATCTTGTCAGTATGATTTAGTATATGAGCAAAGTGTGCCGTTCGCATCTAGTCAGTATGATTTAATATATGAGCAAAGTGTGCCGTTCGCATCTAGTTAGTATGATTTAGTATATGAGCAAAGTGTGCCGTTCGCATCTAGTCAGCATGATTTAGTATATGAGCAAAGTGTGCTGTTCGCATCTAGTCAGTATGATTTAGTATATGATCAAAGTATGCCGTTCGCATCTAGTTAGTATGATTTAGTATATGAGCAAAGTGTGCCGTTCGAATCTAGTTAGTATGATTTAGTATGTGAGCAAAGTGTGCCTTTCGCATCTAGTCAGTATGATTTAGTATATGAGCAAAGTGTGCCGTTCGCATCTAGGCAGTATGATTTAGTATATGAGCAAAGTGTGCCGTTCGCATCTAGGCAGTATGATTTAGTATATGAGCAAAGTGTGCCGTTCGAATCTAGTCAGTATGATTTAGTATGTGAGCAAAGTGTGCCGTTCGCATCTAGTCAGTATGATTTAGTATATGAGTAAAGTGTGTCGTTCGAATCTAGTCAGTATGATTTAGTATGTGAGCAAAGTGTGCCGTTCGAATCTAGTCAGTATGATTTAGTATGTGAGCAAAGTGTGCCGTTCGCATCTAGTTAATATGATTTAGTATGTGAGCAAAGTGTGCCGTTCGAATCTAGTTAGTATGATTTAGTATGTTAGCAAAGTGTGCCGTTCGAATCTTGTCAGTATGATTTAGTATATGAGCAAAGTGTGCCGTTCGCATCTAGTCAGTATGATTTAGTATGTGAGAAAAGTGTGCCGTTCGAATCTAGTCAGTATGATTTAGTATATGAGCAAAGTGTGCCGTTCGCATCTAGTCAGTATGATTTAGTATGTGAGCAAAGTGTGTCGTTCGAATCTAGTCAGTATGGTTTAGTATATGAGCAAAGTGTGCCGTTCGCATCTAGTCAGTATGATTTAGTATGTGAGCAAAGTGTGCCGTTCGCATCTAGTCAGTATGATTTATTATGTGAGCAAAGTGTGCCGTTCGCATCTAGTCAGTATGATTTAGTATATGAGCAAAGTGTGCCGTTCGAATCTAGTCAGTATGATTTAGTATGTGAGCAAAGTGTGCCGTTCGAATCTAGTTAGTATGATTTAGTATGTGAGCAAAGTGTGCCGTTCGAATCTAATCAGTATGATTTAGTATATGAGCAAAGTGTGCCGTTCGCATCTAGTCAGTATGATTTAGTATATGAGCAAAGTGTGCCGTTCGCATCTAGTTAGTATGATTTAGTAAATGGGCAAAGTGTGCCGTTCGCATCTAGTCAGTATGGTTTAATATGTGAGCAAAGTGTGCCGTTCGAATCTAGTCAGTATGATTTAGTATATGAGCAAAGTGTGCCGTTCGCATCTAATCAGTATGATTTAGTATGTGAGCAAAGTGTGCCGTTCGAATCTAGTTAGTATGATTTAGTATATGAGCAAAGTGTGCCGTTCGAATCTAGTTAGTATGATTTAGTATGTGAGCAAAGTGTGCCGTTCGCATCTAGTTAGTATGATTTAGTATATGAGCAAAGTGTGCCGTTCGCATCTTGTCAGTATGATTTAGTATGTGAGCAAAGTGTGCCGTTCGCATCTAGTTAGTATGATTTAGGATGTGTGCAAAGTGTGCCGTTCGCATCTAGTCAGTATGATTTAGTATGTGATCAAAGTGTGCCGTTCGAATCTAGACAGTATGATTTAGTATATGAGCAAAGTGTGCCGTTCGCATCTAGTCAGTATGATTTAGTATGTGAGCAAAGTGTGCCGTTCGAATCTAGTTAGTATGATTTAGTATATGAGCAAATTGTGCCGTTCGCATCTAGACAGTATGATTTAGTATGTGACCAAAGTGTGCCGTTCGCATCTAGTCAGTATGATTTGGTATGTGAGCAATGTTTGCCGTTCGCATCTAGTCAGTATGATTTAGTATGTGAGCAAAGTGTGCCGTTCGAATCTAGTCAGTATGATTTAGTATATGAGCAAAGTGTGCCGTTCGAATCTAGTCAGTATTATTTAGTATATGAGCAAATTGTGCCGTTCGCATCTAGTCAGTATGATTTAGTATGTGAGCAAAGTTTGCCGTTCGCATCTAGTTAGTATGATTTAGGATGAGTGCAAAGTGTGCCGTTCGCATCTAGTCAGTATGATTTAGTATGTGAGCAAAGTGTGCCGTTCGAATCTAGTCAGTATGATTTAGTATATGAGCAAAGTGTATCGTTCGCATCTAGTCAGTATGATTTAGTATGTGAGCAAAGTGTGCCGTTCGAATCTAGTTAGTATGATTTAGTATATGAGCAAAGTGTGCCGTTCGCATCTAGTCAGTATGATTTAGTATGTGAGCAAAGTGTGCCGTTCGCATCTAGTCAGTATGATTTAGTATGTGAGCAATGTTTGCCGTTCGCATCTAGTCAGTATGATTTAGTATGTGAGCAAAGTGTGCCGTTCGAATCTAGTCAGTATGATTTAGTATATGAGCAAAGTGTGCCGTTCGAATCTAGTCAGTATGATTTAGTATATGAGCAAAGTGTGCCGTTCGCATCTAGTCAGTATGATTTAGTATGTGAGCAAAGTGTGCCGTTCGCATCTAGTCAGTATGATTTAGTATGTGAGCAAAGTGTGCCGTTCGCATCTAGTCAGTATGATTTAGTATGTGAGCAAAGTGTGACGTTCGCATCTAGTCAGTATGATTTAGTATATGAGCAAAGTGTGCCGTTCGAATCTAGTCAGTATGATTTAGTATATGAGCAAAGTGTGCCGTTCGCATCTATTCAGTATGATTTAGTATGTGAGCAAAGTGTGCCGTTCGCATCTAGTCAGTATGATTTAGTATGTGAGAAAAGTGTACCGTTCGAATCTAGTCAGTATGATTTAGTATATGAGCAAAGTGTGCCGTTCGCATCTAGTCAGTATGATTTAGTATGTGAGCAAAGTTTGCCGTTCGCATCTAGTCAGTATGATTTAGTATATGAGCAAAGTGTGCCGTTCGAATCTAGTCAGTATGATTTAGTATATGAGCAAAGTGTGCCGTTCGAATCTAGTCAGTATGATTTAGTATGTGAGCAAAATGTGCCGTTCGAATCTAGTCGGTATGATTTAGTATGTGAGCAAAGTGTGCAGTTCGAATCTAGTCTGTATGATTTAGTATGTGAGCAAAGTGTGCCGTTCGCATCTAGTTAATATGATTTAGTATGTGAGCAAAGTGTGCCGTTCGCATATACTCAGTATGATTTAGTATGCGAGCAAAGTGTGCCGTTCGAATCTGGTTAGTATGATTTAGTATGTGAGCAAAGTGTGCCGTTCGAATTTAGTTAGTATGATTTAGTAAATGAGCAAAGTGTGCCGTTCGAATCTAGTTAGTATGATTTAGTATATGAGCAAAGTGTGCCGTTGGAATCTAGTTAGTATGATTTAGTATCTGAGCAAAGTGTGCCGTTCGAATCTAGTTAGTATGATTTAGTATATGAGCAAAGTGTGCCGTTCGAATCTAGTTAGTATGATTTAGTATGTGAGCAAACTGTGCCGTTCGCATCTAGTCAGTAAGATTTAGTATATGAGCAAAATGTGCCGTTCGAATCTAGTTAGTATGATTTAGTATATGAGCAAAGTGTGCTGTTCGAATCTAGTCAGTATGATTTAGTATATGAGCAATGTGTGCCGTTCGCATCTAGTTAGTATGATTTAGTATATGAGCAAAGTGTGCCGTTCGCATCTAGTCAGTATGATTTAGTATATGAGCAAAGTGTGCCGTTCGCATCTTGTCAGTATGATTTAGTATATGAGCAAAGTGTGCCGTTCGCATCTAGTCAGTATGATTTAATATATGAGCAAAGTGTGCCGTTCGCATCTAGTTAGTATGATTTAGTATATGAGCAAAGTGTGCCGTTCGCATCTAGTCAGCATGATTTAGTATATGAGCAAAGTGTGCTGTTCGCATCTAGTCAGTATGATTTAGTATATGATCAAAGTATGCCGTTCGCATCTAGTTAGTATGATTTAGTATATGAGCAAAGTGTGCCGTTCGAATCTAGTTAGTATGATTTAGTATGTGAGCAAAGTGTGCCTTTCGCATCTAGTCAGTATGATTTAGTATATGAGCAAAGTGTGCCGTTCGAATCTAGTTAGTATGATTTAGTGTATGAGCAAAATGTGCCGTTCGAATCTAGTTAGTAAGATTTAGTATATGAGCAAAGTGTGCCGTTCTAATCTAGTTAGTATGATTTAGTATATTAGCAAAGTGTGCCGTTCGCATCTAGTCAGTATGATTTAGTATATGAGCACAGTGTGCCGTTCGCATCTAGTTAGTATGATTTAGTATATGAGCAAAGTGTGCCGTTCGAATCTAGTTAGTATGATTTAGTATGTGAGCAAAGTGTGCCGTTCGAATCTAGTTAGTATGATTTAGTATATGAGTAAAGTGTGCCGTTCGAATCTAGTCAGTATGATTTAGTATATGAGCAAAGTGTGCCGTTCGAATCTAGTTAGTATGATTTAGTATATGAGCAACAATGTGCCGTTCGCATCTAGTTAGTATGATTTAGTATATGAGCAAAGTGTGCCGTTCGCATCTAGTCAGTATGATTTAGTATATGAGCAAAGTGTGCCGTTCGCATCTAGTCAGTATGATTTAGTATGTGAGCAAAGTGTGCCGTTCGCATCTAGTTAGTATGATTTAGTATATGAGTAAAGTGTGCCGTTCGAATCTAGTTAGTATGATTTAGTATGTGAGCAATGTGTGCCGTTCGCATCTAGTTAGTATGATTTAGTATATGAGCAAAGTGTGCCGTTCGCATCTAGTTAGTATGATTTAGTATATGAGCAAAGTGTGCCGTTCGAATCTAGTCAGTATGATTTAGTATATGAGTAAAGTGTGCCGTTCGAATCTAGTTAGTATGATTTAGTATGTGAGCAATGTGTGCCGTTCGCATCTAGTTAGTATGATTTAGTATATGAGCAAAGTGTGCCGTTCGCATCTAGTCAGTATGATTTAGTATGTGAGCAAAGTGTGCCGTTCGCATCTAGTTAGTATGATTTAGTATATGAGTAAAGTGTGCCGTTCGAATCTAGTTAGTATGATTTAGTATGTGAGCAATGTGTGCCGTTCGCATCTAGTTAGTATGATTTAGTATATGAGCAAAGTGTGCCGTTCGAATCTAGTCAGTATGATTTAGTATATGAGTAAAGTGTGCCGTTCGAATCTAGTTAGTATGATTTAGTATGTGAGCAATGTGTGCCGTTCGCATCTAGTCAGTATGATTTAGTATATGAGCAAAGTGTGCCGTTCGCATCTAGTTAGTATGATTTAGTATATGAGCAAAGTGTGCCGTTCGAATCTAGTCAGTATGATTTAGTATATGAGCAAAGTGTGCCGTTCGCATCTAGTCAGTATGGTTTAGTATGTGAGCAAAGTGTGCTGTTCGAATCTAATCCGTATGATTTAGTATATGAGCAAAGTGAGCCGTTCGCATCTAGTCAGTATGATTTAGTATGTGAGCAAAGTGTGCCGTTCGCATCTAGTCAGTATGATTTTGTATGTGAGCAAAGTGTGCCGTTCGCATCTAGTTAATATGATTTAGTATTTGAGCAAAGTGTGCCGTTCGCATCTAGTCAGTATGATTTAGTATGTGAGCAAAGTGTGCCGTTCTCATCTAGTTAGTATGATTTAGTATATGAGCAAAGTGTGCCGTTCGAATCTAGTCAGTATGATTTAGTATGTGAGCAAAGTGTGCCGTTCGCATCTAGTCAGTATGATTTAGTATATGAGCAAAGTGTGCCGTTCGAATCTAGTCAGTATGATTTAGTATGTGAGCAAAGTGTGCCGTTCGAATCTAGTCAGTATGATTTAGTATGTGAGCAAAGTGTGCCGTTCGCATCTGGTTAATATGATTTAGTATGTGAGCAAAGTGTGCCGTTCGCATCTAGTCAGTATGATTTAGTATGTGAGCAAAGTGTGCCGTTCGCATCTAGTTAGTATGATTTAGTATATGAGCAAAGTGTGCCGTTCGAATCTAGTCAGTATGAATTAGTATGTGAGCAAAGTGTGCCGTTCGCATCTAGTCAGTATGATTTAGTATATGAGCAAAGTGTGCCGTTCGAATCTAGTTAGTATGATTTAGTATGTGAGCAAAGTGTGCCGTTCGAATCTAGTCAGTATGATTTAGTATATGAGCAAAGTGTGCCGTTCGCATCTAGTCAGTATGATTTAGTATGTGAGCAAAGTGTGCCGTTCGCATCTAGTCAGTATGATTTAGTATGTGAGCAAAGTGTGCCGTTCGCATCTAGGTAGTTTGATTTAGTATATGAGCAAAGTGTGCCTTTCGAATCTAGTCAGTATGATTTAGTATGTGAGCAAAGTGTGCCGTTCGCATCTAGTCAGTATGATTTAGTATATGAGCAAAGTGTGTCGTTCGAATCTAGTCAGTATGATTTAGTATGTGAGCAAAGTATGCCGTTCGAATCTAGTCAGTATGATTTAGTATGTGAGCAAAGTATGCCGTTCGCATCTAGTTAATATGATTTAGTATGTGAGCAAAGTGTGCCGTTCGAATCTAGTTAGTATGATTTAGTATGTGAGCAAAGTGTGCCGTTCGAATCTTGTCAGTATGATTTAGTATATGAGCAAAGTGTGCCGTTCGCATCTAGTCAGTATGATTTAGTATGTGAGCAAAGTGTGCCGTTCGAATCTAGTCAGTATGATTTAGTATATGAGCAAAGTGTGCCGTTCGCATCTAGTCAGTATGATTTAGTATGTGAGCAAAGTGTGTCGTTCGAATCTAGTCAGTATGGTTTAGTATATGAGCAAAGTGTGCCGTTCGAATCGAATCTAGTCAGTATGATTTAGTATGTGAGCAAAGTGTGCCGTTCGCATCTAGTCAGTATGATTTAGTATGTGAGAAAAGTGTGCCGTTCGAATCTAGTCAGTATGATTTAGTATATGAGCAAAGTGTGCCGTTCGCATCTAGTCAGTATGATTTAGTATGTGAGCAAAGTTTGCCGTTCGCATCTAGTCAGTATGATTTAGTATATGAGCAAAGTGTGCCGTTCGAATCTAGTCAGTATGATTTAGTATATGAGCAAAGTGTGCCGTTCGAATCTAGTCAGTATGATTTAGTATGTGAGCAAAATGTGCCGTTCGAATCTAGTCGGTAAGATTTAGTATGTGAGCAAAGTGTGCAGTTCGAATCTAGTCTGTATGATTTAGTATGTGAGCAAAGTGTGCCGTTCGCATCTAGTTAATATGATTTAGTATTTGAGCAAAGTGTGCCGTGCGCATCAGGTCAGTTTGATTTAGTATGTGAGCAAAGTGTGCCGTTCGCATCTAGTCAGTATGATTTAGTATGTGAGCAAAGTGTGCCGTTCGAATCTGGTTAGTATGATTTAGTATGTGAGCAAAGTGTGCCGTTCGAATTTAGTTAGTATGATTTAGTAAATGAGCAAAGTGTGCCGTTCGAATCTCGTTAGTATGATTTAGTATATGAGCAAAGTGTGCCGTTGGAATCTAGTTAGTATGATTTAGTATCTGAGCAAAGTGTGCCGTTCAAATCTAGTTAGTATGATTTAGTATATGAGCAAAGTGTGCCGTTCGAATCTAGTTAGTATGATTTAGTATGTGAGCAAACTGTGCCGTTCGCATGTAGTCAGTAAGATTTAGTATATGAGCAAAATGTGCCGTTCGAATCTAGTTAGTATGATTTAGTATATGAGCAAAGTGTGCCGTTCGAATCTAGTCAGTATGATTTAGTATATGAGCAATGTGTGCCGTTCGCATCTAGTCAGTATGATTTAGTATATGAGCAAAGTGTGCCGTTCGCATCTAGTCAGTATGATTTAGTATATGAGCAAAGTGTGCTGTTCGCATCTTGTCAGTATGATTTAGTATATGAGCAAAGTGTGCCGTTCGCATCTAGTCAGTATGATTTAGTATATGAGCAAAGTGTGCCGTTCGCATCTAGTTAGTATGATTTAGTATATGAGCAAAGTGTGCCGTTCGCATCTAGTCAGCATGATTGAGTATATGAGCAAAGTGTGCTGTTCGCATCTAGTCAGTATGATTTAGTATATGATCAAAGTATGCCGTTCGCATCTAGTTAGTATGATTTAGTATATGAGCAAAGTGTGCCGTTCGAATCTAGTTAGTATGATTTAGTATGTGAGCAAAGTGTGCCTTTCGCATCTAGTCAGTATGATTTAGTATATGAGCAAAGTGTGCCGTTCGAATCTAGTTAGTATGATTTAGTGTATGAGCAAAGTGTGCCGTTCGAATCTAGTTAGTAAGATTTAGTATATGAGCAAAGTGTGCCGTTCGAATCTAGTTAGAATGATTTAGTATATTAGCAAAGTGTGCCGTTCGCATCTAGTCAGTATGATTTAGTATATGAGCACAGTGTGCCGTTCGCATCTAGTTAGTATGATTTAGTATGTGAGCAAAGTGTGCCGTTCGAATCTAGTTAGTATGATTTAGTATGTGAGCAAAGTGTGCCGTTCGAATCTAGTTAGTATGATTTAGTATATGAGTAAAGTGTGCCGTTCGAATCTAGTCAGTATGATTTAGTATATGAGCAAAGTGTGCCGTTCGAACCTAGTTAGTATGATTTAGTATATGAGCAACAATGTGCCGTTCGCATCTAGTTAGTATGATTTAGTATATGAGCAAAGTGTGCCGTTCGCATCTAGTCAGTATGATTTAGTATATGAGCAAAGTGTGCCGTTCGCATCTATTCAGTATGATTTAGTATGTGAGCAAAGTGTGCCGTTCGCATCTAGTTAGTATGATTTAGTATATGAGCAAAGTGTGCCGTTCGAATCTAGTCAGTATGATTTAGTATGTGAGCAATGTGTGCCGTTCGCATCAAGTTAGTATGATTTAGTATATGAGCAAAGTGTGCCGTTCGAATCTAGTCAGTATGATTTAGTATATGAGCAAAGTGTGCCGTTCGCATCTAGTCAGTATGATTTAGTATGTGAGCAAAGTGTGCTGTTCGAATCTAATCAGTATGATTTAGTATATGAGCAAAGTGTGCCGTTCGCATCTAGTCAGTATGATTTAGTATGTGAGCAAAGTGTGCCGTTCGCATCTAGTCAGTATGATTTTGTATGTGAGCAAAGTGTGCCGTTCGCATCTAGTTAATATGATTTAGTATGTGAGAAAAGTGTGCCGTTCGCATCTAGTCAGTATGATTTAGTATGTGAGCAAAGTGTGCCGTTCTCATCTAGTTAGTATGATTTAGTATATGAGCAAAGTGTGCCGTTCGAATCTAGTCAGTATGATTTAGTATGTGAGCAAAGTGTGCCGTTCGCATCTAGTCAGTATGATTTAGTATATGAGCAAAGTGTGCCGTTCGAATCTAGTCAGTATGATTTAGTATGTCAGCAAAGTGTGCCGTTCGAATCTAGTCAGTATGATTTAGTATGTGAGCAAAGTGTGCCGTTCGCATCTGTTTAATTGTGATTTAGTATGTGAGCAAAGTGTGCCGTTCGCATCTAGTCAGTATGATTTAGTATGTGAGCAAAGTGTGCCGTTCGCATCTAGTTAGTATGATTTAGTATATGAGCAAAGTGTGCCGTTCGAATCTAGTCAGTATGAATTAGTATGTGAGCAAAGTGTGCCGTTCGCATCTAGTCCGTATGATTTAGTATATGAACAAAGTGTGCCGTTCGAATCTAGTTAGTATGATTTAGTATGTGAGCAAAGTGTGCCGTTCGAATCTAGTCAGTATGATTTAGTATATGAGCAAAGTGTGCCGTTCGCATCTAGTCAGTATGATTTAGTATGTGAGCAAAGTGTGCCGTTCGCATCTAGTCAGTATGATTTAGAATGTGAGCAAAGTGTGTCGTTCGCATCTAGGTAGTATGATTTAGTATATGAGCAAAGTGTGCCTTTCGAATCTAGTCAGTATGATTTAGTATGTGAGCAAAGTGTGCCGTTCGAATGTAGTCAGTATGATTTAGTATATGAGCAAAGTGTGTCGTTCGAATCTAGTCAGTATGATTTAGTATGTGAGCAAAGTGTGCCGTTCGAATCTAGTCAGTATGATTTAGTATGTGAGCAAAGTATGCTGTTCGCATCTAGTTAATATGATTTAGTATGTGAGCAAAGTGTGCCGTTCGAATCTAGTTAGTATGATTTAGTATGTGAGCAAAGTGTGCCGTTCGAATCTTGTCAGTATGATTTAGTATATGAGCAAAGTGTGCCGTTCGCATCTAGTCAGTATGATTTAGTATGTGAGCAAAGTGTGCCGTTCGAATCTAGTCAGTATGATTTAGTATATGAGCAAAGTGTGCCGTTCGCATCTAGTCAGTATGATTTAGTATGTGAGCAAAGTGTGTCGTTCGAATCTAGTCAGTATGGTTTAGTATATGAGCAAAGTGTGCCGTTCGCATCTAGTCAGTATGATTTAGTATGTGAGCAAAGTGTGCCGTTCGCATCTAGTCAGTATGATTTATTATGTGAGCAAAGTGTGCCGTTCGAATCTAGTCAGTATGATTTAGTATATGAGCAAAGTGTGCCGTTTGAATCTAGTCAGTATGATTTAGTATGTGAGCAAAGTGTGCCGTTCGTATCTAGTTAGTATGATTTAGTATGTGAGCAAAGTGTACCGTTCGAATCTAATCAGTTTGATTTAGTATATGAGCAAAGTGTGCCGTTCGCATCTAGTCAGTATGATTTAGTATATGAGCAAAGTGTGCCGTTCGCATCTAGTTAGTATGATTTAGTATATGAGCAAAGTGTGCCGTTCGCATCTAGTCAGTATGGTTTAGTATGTGAGCAAAGTGTGCCGTTCGCATCTAGTCAGTATGATTTAGTATATGAGCAAAGTGTGCCGTTCGAATCTAGTTAGAATGATTTAGTTTGTGAGCAAAGTGTGCCGTTCGAATCTAGTCAGTATGATTTAGTATATGAGCAAAGTGTGCCGTTCGCATCTAGTCAGTATGATTTAGTATGTGAGCAAAGTGTGCCGTTCGAATCTAGTCGGTATGCTTTAGTATATGAGCAAAGTGTGCCGTTCGCATCTAGTCAGTATGATTTAGTATGTGAGCAAAGTGTGCCGTTCGAATCTAATTAGTATGATTTAGTATATGAGCAAAGTGTGCCGTTCGAATCTAGTTAGTATGATTTAGTATGTGAGCAAAGTGTGCCGTTCGCATCTAGTTAGTATGATTTAGTATATGAGCAAAGTGTGCCGTTCGCATCTAGTCAGTATGATTTAGTATGTGAGCAAAGTGTGCCGTTCGCATCTAGTTAGTATGATTTAGGATTTGTGCAAAGTGTGCCGTTCGCATCTAGTCAGTATGATTTAGTATGTGAGCAAAGTGTGCCGTTCGAATCTAGACAGTATGATTTAGTATATGAGCAAAGTGTGCCGTTCGCATCTAGTCAGTATGATTTAGTATGTGAGCAAAGTGTGCCGTTCGAATCTAGTTAGTATGATTTAGTATATGAGCAAAGTGTGCCGTTCGCATCTAGTCAGTATGATTTAGTATGTGAGCAAAGTGTGCCGTTCGCATCTAGTCAGTATGATTTGGTATGTGAGCAATGTTTGCCGTTCGCATCTAGTCAGTATGATTTAGTATGTGAGCAAAGTGTGCCGTTCGAATCTAGTCAGTATGATTTAGTATATGAGCAAAGTGTGCCGTTCGAATCTAGTCAGTATGATTTAGTATATGAGCAAAGTGTGCCGTTCGCATCTAGTCAGTATGATTTAGTATGTGAGCAAAGTGTGCCGTTCGCATCTAGATAGTATGATTTAGGATGAGTGCAAAGTTTGCCGTTCGCATCTAGTCAGTATGATTTAGTATGTGAGCAAAGTGTGCCGTTCGAATCTAGTCAGTATGATTTAGTATATGAGCAAAGTGTATCGTTCGCATCTAGTCAGTATGATTTAGTATGTGAGCAAAGTGTGCCGTTCGAATCTAGTTAGTATGATTTAGTATATGAGCAAAGTGTGCCGTTCGCATCTAGTCAGTATGATTTAGTATGTGAGCAAAGTGTGCCGTTCGCATCTAGTCAGTATGATTTAGTATGTGAGCAATGTTTGCCGTTCGCATCTAGTCAGTATGATTTAGTAAATGAGCAAAGTGTGACGTTCGAATCTAGTTAGTATGATTTAGTATATGAGCAAAGTGTGCCGTTCGCATCTAGTTAGTATGATTTAGTATATGAGCAAAGTGTGCCGTTCGCATCTAGTCAGCATGATTTAGTATATGAGCAAAGTGTGCTGTTCGCATCTAGTCAGTATGATTTAGTATATGTTCAAAGTATGCCGTTCGCATCTAGTTAGTATGATTTAGTATATGAGCAAAGTGTGCCGTTCGAATCTAGTTAGTATGATTTAGTATGTGAGCAAAGTGTGCCTTTCGCATCTAGTTAGTATGATTTAGTATATGAGCAAAGTGTGCCGTTCGAATCTAGTTAGTATGATTTAGTGTATGAGCAAAGTGTGCCGTTCGAATCTAGTTAGTAAGATTTAGTATATGAGCAAAGTGTGCCGTTCGAATCTAGTTAGTATGATTTAGTATATGAGCAAAGTGTGCCGTTCGCATCTAGTCAGTATGATTTAGTATATGAGCAAAGTGTGCCGTTCGCATCTAGTTAGTATGATTTAGTATGTGAGCAAAGTGTGCCGTTCGAGTCTAGTTAGTATGATTTAGTATGTGAGCAAAGTGTGCCGTTCGAATCTAGTTAGTATGATTTAGTATATGAGCAAAGTGTGCCGTTCGAATCTAGTCAGTATGATTTAGTATATGAGCAAAGTGTGCCCTTCGAATCTAGTTAGTATGATTTAGTATATGAGCAACAATGTGCCGTTCGCATCTAGTTAGTATGATTTAGTATATGAGCAAAGTGTGCCGTTCGCATCTAGTCAGTATGATTTAGTATATGAGCAAAGTGTGCCGTTCGCATCTAGTTAGTATGATTTAGTATGTGAGCAAAGTGTGCCGTTCGCATCTAGTTAGTATGATTTAGTATATGAGCAAAGTGTGCCGTTCGAATCTAGTTAGTATGATTTAGTATGTGAGCAATGTGTGCCGTTCGCATCTAGTTAGTATGATTTAGTATATGAGCAAAGTGTGCCGTTCGAATCTAGTCAGTATGATTTAGTATATGAGCAAAGTGTGCCGTTCGCATCTAGTCAGTATGATTTAGTATGTGAGCAAAGTGTGCCGTTCGAATCTAATCAGTATGATTTAGTATATGAGCAAAGTGTGCCGTTCGCATCTAGTCAGTATGATTTAGTATGTGAGCAAAGTGTGCCGTTCGCATCTAGTTAGTATGATTTAGTATATGAGCAAAGCGTGCCGTTCGAATCTAGTCAGTATGATTTAGTATATGAGCAAAGTGTGCCGTTCGAATCTAGTTAGTATGATTTAGTATGTGAGCAAAGTGTGCCGTTCGCATCTAGTTAGTATGGTTTAGTATATGAGCAATGTGTGCCGTTCGCATCTAGTCATTATGATTTAGTATATGAGCAAAGTGTGCCGTTCGCATCTAGTTAGTATGATTTAGTATATGAGCAAAGTGTGCCGTTCGAATCTAGTTAGTATGATTTAGTATATGAGCAAAGTGTGCCGTTCGCATCTAGTCTGTATGATTTAGTATATGAGCAAAGTGTGCCGTTCGAATCTAGTTAGTATGATTTAGTATATGAGCAAAGTGTGCCGTTCGAATCTAGTTAGTATGATTTAGTATATGAGCAAAGTGTGCCGTTCGAATCTAGTTAGTATGATTTAGTATATGAGCAAAGTGTGCCGTTCGCATCTTGTCAGTATAATTTAGTATATGAGCAAAGTGTGCCGTTCGCATCTAGTCAGTATGATTTAGTATATGAGCAAAGTGTGCCGTCGAATCTAGTTAGTATGATTTAGTATATGAGCAAAGTGTGCCGTTCGAATCTAGTTAGTATGATTTAGTATGTGAGCAAAGTGTGCCGTTCGCATCTAGTTATTATGATTTAGTATATGAGCAAAGTGTGCCGTTCGCATCTAGTCAGTATGATTTAGTATGTGAGTAAAGTGTGCCGTTCGCATCTAGTTAGTATGATTTAGTATATGAGCAAAGTGTGCCGTTCGCATCTAGTCAGTATGATTTAGTATGTGAGCAAAGTGTGCCGTTCGAACCTAGTCAGTATGATTTAGTATGTGAGCAAAGTGTGCCGTTCGAATCTGGTCAGTATGATTTAGTATGTGAGCAAAGTGTGCCGTTCGCATCTAGTTAGTATGATTTAGTATATGAGCAAAGTGTGCCGTTCGCATCAAGTCAGTATGATTTAGTATGTGAGCAAAGTGTGCCGTTCGCATCTAGTTAGTATGATTTAGTATATGAGCAAAGTGTGCCGTTCGCATCTAGTCAGTATGATTTAGTATGTGAACAAAGTGTGCCGTTCGAATCTAGTTAGTATGATTTAGTATATGAGCAAAGTGTGCCGTTCGCATCTAGTTAGTATGATTTAGTATATGAGCAAAGTGTGCCGTTCGCATCTAGTCAGTATGATTTAGTATGTGAGCAAAGTGTGCCGTTCGCATCTGTCAGTATGATTTAGTATATGAGCAAAGTGTGTCGTTCGAATCTAGTCAGAATGATTTAGTATGTGAGCAAAGTGTGCCGTTCGAATCTAGTCAGTATGATTTAGTATGTGAGCAAAGTATGCCGTTCGCATCTAGTTAATATGATTTAGTATATGAGCAAAGTGTGCCGTTCGAATCTAGTTAGTATGATTTAGTATGTGAGCAAAGTGTGCCGTTCGAATCTTGTCAGTATGATTTAGTATATGAGCAAAGTGTGCCGTTCGCATCTAGTCAGTATGATTTAGTATGTGAGCAAAGTGTGCCGTTCGAATCTAGTCAGTATGATTTAGTATATGAGCAAATTGTGCCGTTCGCATCTAGTCAGTATGATTTAGTATGTGAGCAAAGTGTGTCGTTCGAATCTAGTCAGTATGATTTAGTATGTGAGCAAAGTGTGCCGTTCGTATCTAGTTAGTATGATTTAGTATGTGAGCAAAGTGTACCGTTCGAATCTAATCAGTATGATTTAGTATATGAGCAAAGTGTGCCGTTCGCATCTAGTCAGTATGATTTAGTATATGAGCAAAGTGTGCCGTTCGCATCTAGTTAGTATGATTTAGTATATGAGCAAAGTGTGCCGTTCGCATCTAGTCAGTATGGTTTAGTATGTGAGCAAAGTGTGCCGTTCGCATCTAGTCAGTATGATTTAGTATATGAGCAAAGTGTGCCGTTCAAATCTAGTTAGAATGATTTAGTATGTGAGCAAAGTGTGCCGTTCGAATCTAGTCAGTATGATTTAGTATATGAGCAAAGTGTGCCGTTCGCATCTAGTCAGTATGATTTAGTATGTGAGCAAAGTGTGCCGTTCGAATCTAGTCAGTATGATTTAGTATATGAGCAAAGTGTGCCGTTCGCATCTAGTCAGTATGATTTAGTATGTGAGCAAAGTGTGCCGTTCGAATCTAGTTAGTATGATTTAGTATATGAGCAAAGTGTGCCGTTCGAATCTAGTTAGTATGATTTAGTATGTGAGCAAAGTGTGCCGTTCGCATCTAGTCAGTATGATTTAGTATATGAGCAAAGTGTGCCGTTCGCATCTAGTCAGTATGATTTAGTATGTGAGCAAAGTGTGCCGTTCGCATCTAGTTAGTATGATTTAGGATGTGTGCAAAGTGTGCCGTTCGCATCTAGTCAGTATGATTTAGTATGTGAGCAAAGTGTGCCGTTCGAATCTAGACAGTATGATTTAGTATATGAGCAAAGTGTGCCGTTCGCATCTAGTCAGTATGATTTAGTATGTGAGCAAAGTGTGCCGTTCGAATCTAGTTAGTATGATTTAGTATATGAGCAAAGTGTGCCGTTCGCATCTAGTCAGTATGATTTAGTATGTGAGCAAATTGTGCCGTTCGCATCTAGTCAGTATGATTTGGTATGTGAGCAATGTTTGCCGTTCGCATCTAGTCAGTATGATTTAGTATGTGAGCAAAGTGTGCCGTTCGAATCTAGTCAGTATGATTTAGTATATGGGCAAAGTGTGCCGTTCGAATCTAGTCAGTATGATTTAGTATATGAGCAAAGTGTGCCGTTCGCATCTAGTCAGTATGATTTAGTATGTGAGCAAAGTGTTCCGTTCGCATCTAGTTAGTATGATTTAGGATGAGTGCAAATTTTGCCGTTCGCATCTAGTCAGTATGATTTAGTATGTGAGCAAAGTGTGCCGTTCGCATATAGTCAGTATGATTTAGTATGTGAGCAATGTTTGCCGTTCGCATCTAGTCAGTATGATTTAGTATGTGAGCAAAGTGTGCCGTTCGAATCTAGTCAGTATGATTTAGTATATGAGCAAAGTGTGCCATTCGAATCTAGTCAGTATGATTTAGTATATGAGGAAAGTGTGCCGTTCGCATCTAGTCAGTATGATTTAGTATGTGAGCAAAGTGTGCCGTTCGCATCTAGTCAGTATGATTTAGTATGTGAGCAAAGTGTGCCGTTCGCATCTAGTCAGTATGATTTAGTATGTGAGCAAAGTGTGACGTTCGCATCTAGTCAGTATGATTTAGTATATGAGCAAAGTGTGCCGTTCGAATCTAGTCAGTATGATTTAGTATATGAGCAAAGTGTGCCGTTCGCATCTAGTCAGTATGATTTAGTATGTGAGCAAAGTGTGCCGTTCGCATCTAGTCAGTATGATTTAGTATGTGAGAAAAGTGTGCCGTTCGAATCTAGTCAGTATGATTTAGTATATGAGCAAAGTGTGCCGTTCGCATCTAGTCAGTATGATTTAGTATGTGAGCAAAGTTTGCCGTTCGCATCTAGTCAGTATGATTTAGTATATGAGCAAAGTGTGCCGTTCGAATCTAGTCAGTATGATTTAGTATATGAGCAAAGTGTGCCGTTCGAATCCAGTCAGTATGATTTAGTATGTGAGCAAAATGTGCCGTTAGAATCTAGTCGGTATGATTTAGTATGTGAGCAAACTGTGCAGTTCGAATCTAGTCTGTATGATTTAGTATGTGAGCAAAGTGTGCCGTTCGCATCTAGTTAATATGATTTAGTATTTGAGCAAAGTGTGCCGTGCGCATCAGGTCAGTTTGATTTAGTATGTGAGCAAAGTGTGCCGTTCGCATCTAGTCAGTATGATTTAGTATGTGAGCAAAGTGTGCCGTTCGAATCTAGTTAGTATGATTTAGTATGTGAGCAAAGTGTGCCGTTCGAATCTAGTTAGTATGATTTAGTAAATGAGCAAAGTGGTCCGTTCGAATCTAGTTAGTATGATTTAGTATATGAGCAAAGTGTGCCGTTCGAATCTAGTTTGTATGATTTAGTATATGAGCAAAGTGTGCCGTTCGAATCTAGTTAGTATGATTTAGTATATGAGCAAAGTGTGCCGTTCGAATCTAGTTAGTATGATTTAGTATGTGAGCAAAGCGTGCCGTTCGCATCTAGTCAGTAAGATTTAGTATATGAGCAAAGTGTGCCGTTCGAATCTAGTTAGTATGATTTAGTATGTGAGCAATGTGTGCCGTTCGCATCTAGTCAGTATGATTTAGTATATGAGCAAAGTGTGCCGTTCGAATCTAGTTAGTATGATTTAGTATATGAGCAAAGTGTGCCGTTCGAATCTAGTCAGTATGATTTAGTATATGAGCAATGTGTGCCGTTCGCATCTAGTTAGTATGATTTAGTATATGAGCAAAGTGTGCCGTTCGCATCTAGTCAGTATGATTTAGTATATGAGCAAAGTGTGCCGTTCGCATCTAGTCAGTATGATTTAGTATATGAGCAAAGTGTGCCGTTCGCATCTAGTCAGTATGATTTAGTATATGAGCAAAGTGTGCCGTTCGCATCTAGTCAGTATGATTTAGTATATGAGCAAAGTGTGCCGTTCGCATCTAGTCAGTATGATTTAGTATATGAGCAAAGTGTGCCGTTCGCATCTAGTTAGTATGATTTAGTATATGAGCAAAGTGTGCCGTTCGCATCTAGTCAGCATGATTTAGTATATGAGCAAAGTGTGCTGTTCGCATCTAGTCAGTATGATTTAGTATATGATCAAAGTATGCCGTTCGCATCTAGTTAGTATGATTTAGTATATGAGCAAAGTGTGCCGTTCGAATCTAGTTAGTATGATTTAGTATGTGAGCAAAGTGTGCCTTTCGCATCTATTCAGTATGATTTAGTATATGAGCAAAGTGTGCCGTTCGAATCTAGTTAGTATGATTTAGTATGTGAGCAAAGTGTGCCTTTCGCATCTATTCAGTATGATTTAGTATATGAGCAAAGTGTGCCGTTCGAATCTAGTTAGTATGATTTAGTGTGTGAGCAAAGTGTGCCGTTCGAATCTAGTTAGTAAGATTTAGTATATGAGCAAAGTGTGCCGTTCGAATCTAGTTAGTATGATTTAGTATATGAGCAAAGTGTGCCGTTCGCATCTAGTCAGTATGATTTAGTATATGAGCAAAGTGTGCCGTTCGCATCTAGTTAGTATGATTTAGTATGTGAGCAAAGTGTGCCGTTCGAATCTAGTTAGTATGATTTAGTATGTGAGCAAAGTGTGCCGTTCGAATCTAGTTAGTATGATTTAGTATATGAGCAAAGTGTGCCGTTCGAATCTAGTCAGTATGATTTAGTATATGAGCAAAGTGTGCCCTTCGAATCTAGTCAGTATGATTTAGTATATGAGCAAAGTGTGCCGTTCGCATCTAGTTAGTATGATTTAGTATATGAGCAAAGTGTGCCGTTCGAATCTAGTCAGTATGATTTAGTATATGAGCAAAGTGTGCCGTTCGCATCTAGTCAGTATGATTTAGTATGTGAGCAAAGTGTGCCGTTCGAATCTAATCAGTATGATTTAGTATATGAGCAAAGTGTGCCGTTCGCATCTAGTCAGTATGATTTAGTTTGTGAGCAAAGTGTGCCGTTCGCATCTAGTTAGTATGATTTAGTATATGAGCAAAGCGTGCCGTTCGAATCTAGTCAGTATGATTTAGTATATGAGCAAAGTGTGCCGTTCGAATCTAGTTAGTATGATTTAGTATGTGAGCAAAGTGTGCCGTTCGCATCTAGTTAGTATGGTTTAGTATATGAGCAATGTGTGCCGTTCGCATCTAGTCAGTATGATTTAGTATATGAGCAAAGTGTGCCGTTCGCATCTAGTTAGTATGATTTAGTATATGAGCAAAGTGTGCCGTTCGAATCTAGTTAGTATGAGTTTGTATATGAGCAAAGTGTGCCGTTCGCATCTAGTCTGTATGATTTAGTATATGAGCAAAGTCTGCCGTTCGAATCTAGTTAGTATGATTTAGTATATGAGCAAAGTGTGCCGTTCGAATCTAGTTAGTATGATTTAGTATATGAGCAAAGTGTGCCGTTCGAATCTAGTTAGTATGATTTAGTATATGAGCAAAGTGTGCCGTTCGCATCTTGTCAGTATGATTTAGTATGTGAGCAAAGTGTGCCGTTCGCATCTAGTCAGTATGATTTAGTATATGAGCAAAGTGTGCCGTTCGAATCTAGTTAGTATGATTTAGTATATGAGCAAAGTGTGCCGTTCGCATCTAGTCAGTATGATTTAGTATATGAGCAAAGTGTGCCGTTCGCATCTAGTTAGTATGATTTAGTATGTGAGCAAAGTGTGCCGTTCGCATCTAGTTAGTATGATTTAGTATATGAGCAAAGTGTGCCGTTCGAATCTAGTTAGTATGATTTAGTATGTGAGCAATGTGTGCCGTTCGCATCTAGTTAGTATGATTTAGTATATGAGCAAAGTGTGCCGTTCGAATCTAGTCAGTATGATTTAGCATATGAGCAAAGTGTGCCGTTCGCATCTAGTTAGTATGATTTAGTATGTGAGCAAAGTGTGCCGTTAGAATCTAATCAGTATGATTTAGTATATGAGCAAAGTGTGCCGTTCGCATCTAGTCAGTATGATTTAGTATGTGAGCAAAGTGTGCCGTTCGCATCTAGTTAGTATGATTTAGTATATGAGCAAAGCGTGCCGTTCGAATCTAGTCAGTATGATTTAGTATATGAGCAAAGTGTGCCGTTCGAATCTAGTTAGTATGATTTAGTATGTGAGCAAAGTGTGCCGTTCGCATCTAGTTAGTATGGTTTAGTATATGAGCAATGTGTGCCGTTCGCATCTAGTCATTATGATTTAGTATATGAGCAAAGTGTGCCGTTCGCATCTAGTTAGTATGATTTAGTATATGAGCAAAGTGTGCCGTTCGAATCTAGTTAGTATGATTTAGTATATGAGCAAAGTGTGCCGTTCGCATCTAGTCTGTATGATTTAGTATATGAGCAAAGTGTGCCGTTCGAATCTAGTTAGTATGATTTAGTATATGAGCAAAGTGTGCCGTTCGAATCTAGTTAGTATGATTTAGTATATGAGCAAAGTGTGCCGTTCGAATCTAGTTAGTATGATTTAGTATATGAGCAAAGTGTGCCGTTCGCATCTTGTCAGTATAATTTAGTATATGAGCAAAGTGTGCCGTTCGCATCTAGTCAGTATGATTTAGTATATGAGCAAAGTGTGCCGTTCGAATCTAGTTAGTATGATTTAGTATATGAGCAAAGTGTGCCGTTCGAATCTAGTTAGTATGATTTAGTATGTGAGCAAAGTGTGCCGTTCGCATCTAGTTATTATGATTTAGTATATGAGCAAAGTGTGCCGTTCGCATCTAGTCAGTATGATTTAGTATGTGAGTAAAGTGTGCCGTTCGCATCTAGTTAGTATGATTTAGTATATGAGCAAAGTGTGCCGTTCGCATCTAGTCAGTATGATTTAGTATGTGAGCAAAGTGTGCCGTTCGAACCTAGTCAGTATGATTTAGTATGTGAGCAAAGTGTGCCGTTCGAATCTGGTCAGTATGATTTAGTATGTGAGCAAAGCGTGCCGTTCGCATCTAGTTAGTATGATTTAGTATATGAGCAAAGTGTGCCGTTCGCATCTAGTCAGTATGATTTAGTATGTGAGCAAAGTGTGCCGTTCGCATCTAGTTAGTATGATTTAGTATATGAGCAAAGTGTGCCGTTCGCACCTAGTCAGTATGATTTAGTATGTGAACAAAGTGTGCCGTTCGAATCTAGTTAGTATGATTTAGTATATGAGCAAAGTGTGCCGTTCGCATCTAGTTAGTATGATTTAGTATATGAGCAAAGTGTGCCGTTCGCATCTAGTCAGTATGATTTAGTATGTGAGCAAAGTGTGCCGTTCGCATCTGTCAGTATGATTTAGTATATGAGCAAAGTGTGTCGATCGAATCTAGTCAGAATGATTTAGTTTGTGAGCAAAGTGTGCCGTTCGAATCTAGTCAGTATGATTTAGTATGTGAGCAAAGTATGCCGTTCGCATCTAGTTAATATGATTTAGTATATGAGCAAAGTGTGCCGTTCGAATCTAGTTAGTATGATTTAGTATGTGAGCAAAGTGTGCCGTTCGAATCTTGTCAGTATGATTTAGTATATGAGCAAAGTGTGCCGTTCGCATCTAGTCAGTATGATTTAGTATGTGAGCAAAGTGTGCCGTTCGAATCTAGTCAGTATGATTTAGTATATGAGCAAATTGTGCCGTTCGCATCTAGTCAGTATGATTTAGTATGTGAGCAAAGTGTGTCGTTCGAATCTAGTCAGTATGATTTAGTATGTGAGCAAAGTGTGCCGTTCGTATCTAGTTAGTATGATTTAGTATGTGAGCAAAGTGTACCGTTCGAATCTAATCAGTATGATTTAGTATATGAGCAAAGTGTGCCGTTCGCATCTAGTCAGTATGATTTAGTATATGAGCAAAGTGTGCCGTTCGCATCTAGTTAGTATGATTTAGTATATGAGCAAAGTGTGCCGTTCGCATCTAGTCAGTATGGTTTAGTATGTGAGCAAAGTGTGCCGTTCGCATCTAGTCAGTATGATTTAGTATATGAGCAAAGTGTGCCGTTCGAATCTAGTTAGAATGATTTAGTATGTGAGCAAAGTGTGCCGTTCGAATCTAGTCAGTATGATTTAGTATATGAGCAAAGTGTGCCGTTCGCATCTAGTCAGTATGATTTAGTATGTGAGCAAAGTGTGCCGTTCGAATCTAGTCAGTATGATTTAGTATATGAGCAAAGTGTGCCGTTCGCATCTAGTCAGTATGATTTAGTATGTGAGCAAAGTGTGCCGTTCGAATCTAGTTGGTATGATTTAGTATATGAGCAAAGTGTGCCGTTCGAATCTAGTTAGTATGATTTAGTATGTGAGCAAAGTGTGCCGTTCGCATCTAGTCAGTATGATTTAGTATATGAGCAAAGTGTGCCGTTCGCATCTAGTCAGTATGATTTAGTATGTGAGCAAAGTGTGCCGTTCGCATCTAGTTAGTATGATTTAGGATGTGTGCAAAGTGTGCCGTTCGCATCTAGTCAGTATGATTTAGTATGTGAGCAAAGTGTGCCGTTCGAATCTAGACAGTATGATTTAGTATATGAGCAAAGTGTGCCGTTCGCATCTAGTCAGTATGATTTAGTATGTGAGCAAAGTGTGCCGTTCGAATCTAGTTAGTATGATTTAGTATATGAGCAAAGTGTGCCGTTCGCATCTAGTCAGTATGATTTAGTATGTGAGCAAAGTGTGCCGTTCGCATCTAGTCAGTATGATTTGGTATGTGAGCAATGTTTGCCGTTCGCATCTAGTCAGTATGATTTAGTATGTGAGCAAAGTGTGCCGTTCGAATCTAGTCAGTATGATTTAGTATATGGGCAAAGTGTGCCGTTCGAATCTAGTCAGTATGATTTAGTATATGAGCAAAGTGTGCCGTTCGCATCTAGTCAGTATGATTTAGTATGTGAGCAAAGTGTTCCGTTCGCATCTAGTTAGTATGATTTAGGATGAGTGCAAATTTTGCCGTTCGCATCTAGTCAGTATGATTTAGTATGTGAGCAAAGTGTGCCGTTCGCATATAGTCAGTATGATTTAGTATGTGAGCAATGTTTGCCGTTCGCATCTAGTCAGTATGATTTAGTATGTGAGCAAAGTGTGCCGTTCGAATCTAGTCAGTATGATTTAGTATATGAGCAAAGTGTGCCATTCGAATCTAGTCAGTATGATTTAGTATATGAGGAAAGTGTGCCGTTCGCATCTAGTCAGTATGATTTAGTATGTGAGCAAAGTGTGCCGTTCGCATCTAGTCAGTATGATTTAGTATGTGAGCAAAGTGTGCCGTTCGCATCTAGTCAGTATGATTTAGTATGTGAGCAAAGTGTGACGTTCGCATCTAGTCAGTATGATTTAGTATATGAGCAAAGTGTGCCGTTCGAATCTAGTCAGTATGATTTAGTATATGAGCAAAGTGTGCCGTTCGCATCTAGTCAGTATGATTTAGTATGTGAGCAAAGTGTGCCGTTCGCATCTAGTCAGTATGATTTAGTATGTGAGAAAAGTGTGCCGTTCGAATCTAGTCAGTATGATTTAGTATATGAGCAAAGTGTGCCGTTCGCATCTAGTCAGTATGATTTAATATGTGAGCAAAGTTTGCCGTTCGCATCTAGTCAGTATGATTTAGTATATGAGCAAAGTGTGCCGTTCGAATCTAGTCAGTATGATTTAGTATATGAGCAAAGTGTGCCGTTCGAATCCAGTCAGTATGATTTAGTATGTGAGCAAAATGTGCCGTTAGAATCTAGTCGGTATGATTTAGTATGTGAGCAAAGTGTGCAGTTCGAATCTAGTCTGTATGATTTAGTATGTGAGCAAAGTGTGCCGTTCGCATCTAGTTAATATGATTTAGTATGTGAGCAAAGTGTGCCGTTCGCATCTAGTCAGTATGATTTAGTATGTGAGCAAAGTGTGCCGTTCGAATCTAGTTAGTATGATTTAGTATGTGAGCAAAGTGTGCCGTTCGAATCTAGTTAGTATGATTTAGTAAATGAGCAAAGTGTGCCGTTCGAATCTAGTTAGTATGATTTAGTATATGAGCAAAGTGTGCCGTTCGAATCTAGTTTGTATGATTTAGTATATGAGCAAAGTGTGCCGTTCGAATCTAGTTAGTATGATTTAGTATATGAGCAAAGTGTGCCGTTCGAATCTAGTTAGTATGATTTAGTATGTGATCAAAGCGTGCCGTTCGCATCTAGTCAGTAAGATTTAGTATATGAGCAAAATGTGCCGTTCGAATCTAGTTAGTATGATTTAGTATATGAGCAAAATGTACCGTTCGCATCTAGTTAGTATGATTTAGTATATGAGCAAAGTGTGCCGTTCGAATCTAGTCAGTATGATTTAGTATATGAGCAATGTGTGCCGTTCGCATCTAGTTAGTATGATTTAGTATATGAGCAAAGTGTGCCGTTCGCATCTAGTCAGTATGATTTAGTATATGAGCAAAGTGTGCAGTTCGCATCTAGTCAGTATGATTTAGTATATGAGCAAAGTGTGCCGTTCGCATCTAGTCAGTATGATTTAGTATATGAGCAAAGTGTGCCGTTCGCATCTAGTCAGTATGATTTAGTATATGAGCAAAGTGTGCCGTTCGCATCTAGTTAGTATGATTTAGTATATGAGCAAAGTGTGCCGTTCGCATCTAGTCAGAATGATTTAGTATATGAGCAAAGTGTGCTGTTCGCATCTAGTCAGTATGATTTAGTATATGATCAAAGTATGCCGTTCGCATCTAGTTAGTATGATTTAGTATATGAGCAAAGTGTGCCGTTCGAATCTAGTTAGTATGATTTAGTATGTGAGCAAAGTGTGCCTTTCGCATCTATTCAGTATGATTTAGTATATGAGCAAAGTGTGCCGTTCGAATCTAGTTAGTATGATTTAGTATATGAGCAAAGTGTGCCGTTCGAATCTAGTTAGTATGATTTAGTATATGAGCAAAGTGTGCCGTTAGCATCTTGTCAGTATGATTTAGTATGTGAGCAAAGTGTGCCGTTCGCATCTAGTCATTATGATTTAGTATATGAGCAAAGTGTGCCGTTCGCATCTAGTCTGTATGATTTAGTATATGAGCAAAGTGTGCCGTTCGCATCTAGTCAGTATGATTTAGTATATGAGCAAAGTGTGCCGTTCGCATCTAGTTAGTATGATTTAGTATATGAGCAAAGTGTGCCGTTCGCATCTAGTCATTATGATTTAGTATGTGAGCAAAGTGTGCCGTTCGCATCTAGTCATTATGATTTAGTATATGAGCAAAGTGTGCCGTTCGCATCTAGTCAGTATGATTTAGTATATGAGCAAAGTGTGCCGTTCGCATCTAGTCAGTATGATTTAGTATATGAGCAAAGTGTGCCGTTCGCATCTAGTTAGTATGATTTAGTATATGAGCAAAGTGTGCCGTTCGCATCTAGTCAGTATGATTTAGTATATGAGCAAAGTGTGCCGTTCGCATCTAGTTAGTATGATTTAGTATGTGAGCAAAGTGTGCCGTTCGCATCTAGTTAGTATGATTTAGTATATGAGCAAAGTGTGCCGTTCGAATCTAGTTAGTATGATTTAGTATATGAGCAATGTGTGCCGTTCGCATCTAGTCAGTATGATTTAGTATATGAGCAAAGTGTGCCGTTCGCATCTAGTTAGTATGATTTTGTATGTGAGCAAAGTGTGCCGTTCGCATCTAGTTAGTATGATTTAGTATATGAGCAAAGTGTGCCGTTCGAATCTAGTTAGTATGATTTAGAATGTGAGCAATGTGTGCCGTTCGCATCTAGTTAGTATGATTTAGTATATGAGCAAAGTGTGCCGTTCGAATCTAGTCAGTATGATTTAGTATATGAGCAAAGTGTGCCGTTCGCATCTAGTCAGTATGATTTAGTATGTGAGCAAAGTGTGCCGTTCGAATCTAATCAGTATGATTTAGTATATGAGCAAAGTGTGCCGTTCGCATCTAGTCAGTATGATTTAGTATGTGAGCAAAGTGTGCCGTTCGCATCTAGTTAGTATGATTTAGTATATGAGCAAAGCGTGCCGTTCGAATCTAGTCAGTATGATTTAGTATATGAGCAAAGTGTGCCGTTCGAATCTAGTTAGTATGATTTAGTATGTGAGCAAAGTGTGCCGTTCGCATCTAGTTAGTATGGTTTAGTATATGAGCAATGTGTGCCGTTCGCATCTAGTCATTATGATTTAGTATATGAGCAAAGTGTGCAGTTCGCATCTAGTTAGTATGATTTAGTATATGAGCAAAGTGTGCCGTTCGAATCTAGTTAGTATGATTTAGTATATGAGCAAAGTGTGCCGTTCGCATCTAGTCTGTATGATTTAGTATATGAGCAAAGTGTGCCGTTCGAATCTAGTTAGTATGATTTAGTATATGAGCAAAGTGTGCCGTTCGAATCTAGTTAGTATGATTTAGTATATGAGCAAAGTGTGCCGTTCGAATCTAGTTAGTATGATTTAGTATATGAGCAAAGTGTGCCGTTCGCATCTTGTCAGTATAATTTAGTATATGAGCAAAGTGTGCCGTTCGCATCTAGTCAGTATGATTTAGTATATGAGCAAAGTGTGCCGTTCGAATCTAGTTAGTATGATTTAGTATATGAGCAAAGTGTGCCGTTCGAATCTAGTTAGTATGATTTAGTATGTGAGCAAAGTGTGCCGTTCGCATCTAGTTATTATGATTTAGTATATGAGCAAAGTGTGCCGTTCGCATCTAGTCAGTATGATTTAGTATGTGAGTAAAGTGTGCCGTTCGCATCTAGTTAGTATGATTTAGTATATGAGCAAAGTGTGCCGTTCGCATCTAGTCAGTATGATTTAGTATGTGAGCAAAGTGTGCCGTTCGAACCTAGTCAGTATGATTTAGTATGTGAGCAAAGTGTGCCGTTCGAATCTGGTCAGTATGATTTAGTATGTGAGCAAAGTGTGCCGTTCGCATCTAGTTAGTATGATTTAGTATATGAGCAAAGTGTGCCGTTCGCATCTAGTCAGTATGATTTAGTATGTGAGCAAAGTGTGCCGTTCGCATCTAGTTAGTATGATTTAGTATATGAGCAAAGTGTGCCGTTCGCACCTAGTCAGTATGATTTAGTATGTGAACAAAGTGTGCCGTTCGAATCTAGTTAGTATGATCTAGTATATGAGCAAAGTGTGCCGTTCGCATCTAGTTAGTATGATTTAGTATATGAGCAAAGTGTGCCGTTCGCATCTAGTCAGTATGATTTAGTATGTGAGCAAAGTGTGCCGTTCGCATCTGTCAGTATGATTTAGTATATGAGCAAAGTGTGTCGTTCGAATCTAGTCAGAATGATTTAGTATGTGAGCAAAGTGTGCCGTTCGAATCTAGTCAGTATGATTTAGTATGTGAGCAAAGTGTGCCGTTCGCATCTAGTTAATATGATTTAGTATATGAGCAAAGTGTGACGTTCGAATCTAGTTAGTATGATTTAGTATGTGAGCAAAGTGTGCCGTTCGAATCTTGTCAGTATGATTTAGTATATGAGCAAAGTGTGCCGTTCGCATCTAGTCAGTATGATTTAGTATGTGAGCAAAGTGTGCCGTTCGAATCTAGTCAGTATGATTTAGTATATGAGCAAATTGTGCCGTTCGCATCTAGTCAGTATGATTTAGTATGTGAGCAAAGTGTGTCGTTCGAATCTAGTCAGTATGATTTAGTATGTGAGCAAAGTGTGCCGTTCGTATCTAGTTAGTATGATTTAGTATGTGAGCAAAGTGTACCGTTCGAATCTAATCAGTATGATTTAGTATATGAGCAAAGTGTGCCGTTCGCATCTAGTCAGTATGATTTAGTATATGAGCAAAGTGTGCCGTTCGCATCTAGTTAGTATGATTTAGTATATGAGCAAAGTGTGCCGTTCGCATCTAGTCAGTATGGTTTAGTATGTGAGCAAAGTGTGCCGTTCGCATCTAGTCAGTATGATTTAGTATATGAGCAAAGTGTGCCGTTCGAATCTAGTTAGAATGATTTAGTATGTGAGCAAAGTGTGCCGTTCGAATCTAGTCAGTATGATTTAGTATATGAGCAAAGTGTGCCGTTCGCATCTAGTCAGTATGATTTAGTATGTGAGCAAAGTGTGCCGTTCGAATCTAGTCAGTATGATTTAGTATATGAGCAAAGTGTGCCGTTCGCATCTAGTCAGTATGATTTAGTATGTGAGCAAAGTGTGCCGTTCGAATCTAGTTAGTATGATTTAGTATATGAGCAAAGTGTGCCGTTCGAATCTAGTTAGTATGATTTAGTATGTGAGCAAAGTGTGCCGTTCGCATCTAGTCAGTATGATTTAGTATATGAGCAAAGTGTGCCGTTCGCATCTAGTCAGTATGATTTAGTATGTGAGCAAAGTGTGCCGTTCGCATCTAGTTAGTATGATTTAGGATGTGTGCAAAGTGTGCCGTTCGCATCTAGTCAGTATGATTTAGTATGTGAGCAAAGTGTGCCGTTCGAATCTAGACAGTATTATTTAGTATATGAGCAAAGTGTGCCGTTCGCATCTAGTCAGTATGATTTAGTATGTGAGCAAAGTGTGCCGTTCGAATCTAGTTAGTATGATTTAGTATATGAGCAAAGTGTGCCGTTCGCATCTAGTCAGTATGATTTAGTATGTGAGCAAAGTGTGCCGTTCGCATCTAGTCAGTATGATTTGGTATGTGAGCAATGTTTGCCGTTCGCATCTAGTCAGTATGATTTAGTATGTGAGCAAAGTGTGCCGTTCGAATCTAGTCAGTATGATTTAGTATATGGGCAAAGTGTGCCGTTCGAATCTAGTCAGTATGATTTAGTATATGAGCAAAGTGTGCCGTTCGCATCTAGTCAGTATGATTTAGTATGTGAGCAAAGTGTTCCGTTCGCATCTAGTTAGTATGATTTAGGATGAGTGCAAATTTTGCCGTTCGCATCTAGTCAGTATGATTTAGTATGTGAGCAAAGTGTGCCGTTCGCATATAGTCAGTATGATTTAGTATGTGAGCAATGTTTGCCGTTCGCATCTAGTCAGTATGATTTAGTATGTGAGCAAAGTGTGCCGTTCGAATCTAGTCAGTATGATTTAGTATATGAGCAAAGTGTGCCATTCGAATCTAGTCAGTATGATTTAGTATATGAGGAAAGTGTGCCGTTCGCATCTAGTCAGTATGATTTAGTATGTGAGCAAAGTGTGCCGTTCGCATCTAGTCAGTATGATTTAGTATGTGAGCAAAGTGTGCCGTTCGCATCTAGTCAGTATGATTTAGTATGTGAGCAAAGTGTGACGTTCGCATCTAGTCAGTATGATTTAGTATATGAGCAAAGTGTGCCGTTCGAATCTAGTCAGTATGATTTAGTATATGAGCAAAGTGTGCCGTTCGAATCCAGTCAGTATGATTTAGTATGTGAGCAAAATGTGCCGTTAGAATCTAGTCGGTATGATTTAGTATGTGAGCAAAGTGTGCAGTTCGAATCTAGTCTGTATGATTTAGTATGTGAGCAAAGTGTGCCGTTCGCATCTAGTTAATATGATTTAGTATTTGAGCAAAGTGTGCCGTGCGCATCAGGTCAGTTTGATTTAGTATGTGAGCAAAGTGTGCCGTTCGCATCTAGTCAGTATGATTTAGTATGTGAGCAAAGTGTGCCGTTCGAATCTAGTTAGTATGATTTAGTATGTGAGCAAAGTGTGCCGTTCGAATCTAGTTAGTATGATTTAGTAAATGAGCAAAGTGTGCCGTTCGAATCTAGTTAGTATGATTTAGTATATGAGCAAAGTGTGCCGTTCGAATCTAGTTTGTATGATTTAGTATATGAGCAAAGTGTGCCGTTCGAATCTAGTTAGTATGATTTAGTATATGAGCAAAGTGTGCCGTTCGAATCTAGTTAGTATGATTTAGTATGTGAGCAAAGCGTGCCGTTCGCATCTAGTCAGTAAGATTTAGTATATGAGCACAATGTGCCGTTCGAATCTAGTTAGTATGATTTAGTATATGAGCAAAATGTGCCGTTCGCATCTAGTTAGTATGATTTAGTATATGAGCAAAGTGTGCCGTTCGAATCTAGTCAGTATGATTTAGTATATGAGCAATGTGTGCCGTTCGCATCTAGTTAGTATGATTTAGTATATGAGCATAGTGTGCCGTTCGCATCTAGTCAGTATGATTTAGTATATGAGCAAAGTGTGCCGTTCGCATCTAGTCAGTATGATTTAGTATATGAGCAAAGTGTGCCGTTCGCATCTAGTCAGTATGATTTAGTATATGAGCAAAGTGTGCCGTTCGCATCTAGTCAGTATGATTTAGTATATGAGCAAAGTGTGCCGTTCGCATCTAGTCAGTATGATTTAGTATATGAGCAAAGTGTGCCGTTCGCATCTAGTTAGTATGATTTAGTATATGAGCAAAGTGTGCCGTTCGCATCTAGTCAGCATGATTTAGTATATGAGCAAAGTGTGCTGTTCGCATCTAGTCAGTATGATTTAGTATATGATCAAAGTATGCCGTTCGCATCTAGTTAGTATGATTTAGTATATGAGCAAAGTGTGCCGTTCGAATCTAGTTAGTATGATTTAGTATGTGAGCAAAGTGTGCCTTTCGCATCTATTCAGTATGATTTAGTATATGAGCAAAGTGTGCCGTTCGAATCTAGTTAGTATGATTTAGTATGTGAGCAAAGTGTGCCTTTCGCATCTATTCAGTATGATTTAGTATATGAGCAAAGTGTGCCGTTCGAATCTAGTTAGTATGATTTAGTGTATGAGCAAAGTGTGCCGTTCGAATCTAGTTAGTAAGATTTAGTATATGAGCAAAGTGTGCCGTTCGAATCTAGTTAGTATGATTTAGTATATGAGCAAAGTGTGCCGTTCGCATCTAGTCAGTATGATTTAGTATATGAGCAAAGTGTGCCGTTCGCATCTAGTTAGTATGATTTAGTATGTGAGCAAAGTGTGCCGTTCGAATCTAGTTAGTATGATTTAGTATGTGAGCAAAGTGTGCCGTTCGAATCTAGTTAGTATGATTTAGTATATGAGCAAAGTGTGCCGTTCGAATCTAGTCAGTATGATTTAGTATATGAGCAAAGTGTGCCCTTCGAATCTAGTCAGTATGATTTAGTATATGAGCAAAGTGTGCCGTTCGCATCTAGTTAGTATGATTTAGTATATGAGCAAAGTGTGCCGTTCGAATCTAGTCAGTATGATTTAGTATATGAGCAAAGTGTGCCGTTCGCATCTCGTCAGTATGATTTAGTATGTGAGCAAAGTGTGCCGTTCGAATCTAATCAGTATGATTTAGTATATGAGCAAAGTGTGCCGTTCGCATCTAGTCAGTATGATTTAGTTTGTGAGCAAAGTGTGCCGTTCGCATCTAGTTAGTATGATTTAGTATATGAGCAAAGCGTGCCGTTCGAATCTAGTCAGTATGATTTAGTATATGAGCAAAGTGTGCCGTTCGAATCTAGTTAGTATGATTTAGTATGTGAGCAAAGTGTGCCGTTCGCATCTAGTTAGTATGGTTTAGTATATGAGCAATGTGTGCCGTTCGCATCTAGTCAGTATGATTTAGTATATGAGCAAAGTGTGCCGTTCGCATCTAGTTAGTATGATTTAGTATATGAGCAAAGTGTGCCGTTCGAATCTAGTTAGTATGAGTTTGTATATGAGCAAAGTGTGCCGTTCGCATCTAGTCTGTATGATTTAGTATATGAGCAAAGTGTGCCGTTCGAATCTAGTTAGTATGATTTAGTATATGAGCAAAGTGTGCCGTTCGAATCTAGTTAGTATGATTTAGTATATGAGCAAAGTGTGCCGTTCGAATCTAGTTAGTATGATTTAGTATATGAGCAAAGTGTGCCGTTCGCATCTTGTCAGTATGATTTAGTATGTGAGCAAAGTGTGCCGTTCGCATCTAGTCAGTATGATTTAGTATATGAGCAAAGTGTGCCGTTCGAATCTAGTTAGTATGATTTAGTATATGAGCAAAGTGTGCCGTTCGAATCTAGTTAGTATGATTTAGTATGTGAGCAAAGTGTGCCGTTCGCATCTAGTTATTATGATTTAGTATATGAGCAAAGTGTGCCGTTCGCATCTAGTCAGTATGATTTAGTATGTGAGCAAAGTGTGCCGTTCGCATCTAGTTAGTATGAATTAGTATATGAGCAAAGTGTGCCGTTCGCATCTAGTCAGTATGATTTAGTATGTGAGCAAAGTGTGCCGTTCGAATCTAGTCAGTATGATTTAGTATGTGAGCAAAGTGTGCCGTTCGAATCTGGTCAGTATGATTTAGTATGTGAGCAAAGTGTGCCGTTCGCATCTAGTTAGTATGATTTAGTATATGAGCAAAGTGTGCCGTTCGCATCTAGTCAGTATGATTTAGTATGTGAGCAAAGTGTGCCGTTCGCATCTAGTTAGTATGATTTAGTATATGAGCAAAGTGTGCCGTTCGCATCTAGTCAGTATGATTTAGTATGTGAACAAAGTGTGCCGTTCGAATCTAGTTAGTATGATTTAGTATATGAGCAAAGTGTGCCGTTCGCATCTAGTTAGTATGATTTAGTATATGAGCAAAGTGTGCCGTTCGAATCTAGTCAGTATGATTTAGTATGTGAGCAAAGTGTGCCGTTCGCATCTAGTTAGTATGGTTTAGTATGTGAGCAAAGTGTGCCGTTCGCATCTAGTCAGTATGATTTAGTATATGAGCAAAGTGTGCCGTTCGCATCTAGTTAGTATGATTTAGTATATGAGCAAAGTGTGCCGTTCGCATCTAGTTAGTATGATTTAGTATATGAGCAAAGTGTGCCGTTCGAATCTAGTGAGTATGATTTAGTATGTGAGCAAAGTGTGCCGTTCGAATCTAGTCAGTCATGCGACGGATAAATTGATTATAAGTGGAAAAAGAAACACAACAAAGTTACATATTTATCAGTTTTAAATTTATTTCTGTAGAAAAAAGGTTAAATCTACATTCCTTATTTTCACAATTACCATAGTCGCCGAATATCTTTTTAACGGTTTTCTTGTTTCCGCTAAAAGAGTAAAAGCAATAAACACTAACATAACTATGTTTGTAGATAATTTATCCTTTTGTACTGACATACAATTATTTCTTCCTCTACAATATAGTGACAACGAATTACGCAAGCATAAACGAGACTTACATGTAAATACATACAAGTACGTAATGACATATTCTTGTGAAATCACCTTTCTTATAAAAAATAAGACAACTTTTCTCCCTTCAAAACAGTCAATGAATTAAGCCATACCAATTTGATTCTATGTTTAGCGTCCTCTGGCTGGTAGGTTTTTGTAAGCCTGCATAGAAAAACAAAACAATTTTGACAATGTGAAAAATCGAGTTGGAAAGCATATAAAAAAAAAACATTCGACTTTTATGTGTTTAACCAATATTTGTAAAAATAGTCAATTTACACAGTTGAAATACTGTGTTAAAGTAGATTCCCGATATGAAAATGACATATAACAGTTTTGCAGGTAAACATTTGCTTTATGCTTTAGCTTGTACCACTGCCTATAATTAGTTGTGAACGAACAATGTTTTTTATTGACTCATTGTTTGTTTTTTCCTGCCTGGTTGGTAGGTTTCGAAAAATCATGGGGACGCTAAACATATAATAAAATTGGAATGGCCTAATAACTTCATAAACATAACATATATATGCATGTATAAAGGTAATGGCATTTTATTGCGCGAATCACTGTGACTATATAAGTTAGTTCGATTTGCACGCGCAGTAGGCCGGAAACTCGAACATCTCGAACTGGAGTCTACCGGATAGGACGTTCCACGCCCACAGGGACTGCTGGGATCCCTCGATACTGCACGTCCGGCCGCTGTCGGAGCACTGACCGCCGCCGCTGAAATGTATTTATAAAGTGGGTCATAATGATGATAATAAACACAATAGTTATCGTCGTTTTCAGCATCACCACCACAAACAACAACCACAACAACACAACCAGTACCAGCACAACGATTATTTGTCATCATCGTCGTCGTTATCCTCCTCCTCTTTTTCTTCCTCCTTCTCATAATCATAATTATCATCGTCATCATTATCCAGCAGCATCCAACATAATCATCATCAGCACAAAAACAACATTATTAGCATCATCATTATCTTCATCATCATCTTGATCATCGTCATTATCATCAGCAGCAGGAAAAGCATCAAAATCATCATCATCTTCACTATCATCTAAAACACCACCACGACGACCTCATCATCATCGTAATCATGATCATCGTCATCATAATCATCATCATCATAGTCATCATCATCATCATCATCATCATTATCTGTTATTTTCTAAAAGTGGCACAAAATCATCTGTATCGTTGTCATCATTATTATATTCATCATCAATTAAATTTATTGACAAAGAAATACATTGTTGAAGATTTTGACACAAAAGTTTCAATATTATTGTAAGTCACCGTAGTGCATACATTATTTTGTTTTTGTCATGCAAACGTTCCAAATCATAGTGTTTTAAACTATTTTAATTTCGACCTATTTTCAACTGTCGTTAAGAATTAATTCAGAAACTTTTCAAATACAGACCCATTATTGAAATCTAATAATTTCGCTTCTATTCTTGGCACTTATTGTAAAATCATCTTTACCAGCAGGCGGCGGAAGTGACGCACTGGAACTCGTCATAGAGCGCGATGACGTAGCAGAGTTCTGCGTCGGTGTTGTTGATCCCCATTGACGTGAAATAGCACTTGAAATAGCGTGTCCTGAAGCGAAGAATGTGGGTATTCAAAGTTTCGTAAATATATGCATATTTTCGGTCGGTCTTTCGGTAGACAACTTTCGTTTCCGCTCTCTACGTACAACAGTCTTCATCTGATCTGCACCAAACTTCATGAACATGTTTGTGGGCATAATATCTAAGTCAAGTTCGATAATCAGACTAATCACCCCAGAAATTGTGGAGTTGTGTCCATTGATTTATCTAAAATTTGCCTTTTTTAGTCTAACAGTTCATAGCCGATCTTCACCAAACTTAGTGAAAATCTTTGTCGGAGTATTATCTCGGTTTAGTTCGATAATCAACCAAATCGTCCCAGTAACTTTGGAGTTATGGTCCTTGATTATCTAAAATTGTTGGCTATTTTAGCCTAGAGGGGCATAACAGTTTTATAAACAGATCTTGTTTTTAATGGTATTAAAGAGACCGATTTTGTCCGTATTGAAAAGGCTATAGAACATCTTCAGAAACTTAAGCGTTAGCACTAATCACATCAAAACGTACAAACATGTAAACAAGACACAAATAAACTGTTCGTGGCGATCGAACACCGTATATTCACTTGACCTCATTGACTTCTGCTAGTTGTATTTTGATGGCTATATAAATGAGACAGTATCAACAAAACATGTAAATATTCCTCGTATGTAATTGCTAAACACCCATTATATAATATAGAAGTGAAATCTGTATATGTTGTTAAAAAACTATAAATGAGGAGTGTCGTAGGAAAACCGGGCTTAATGCATGTGCGTAAAGTGTCGTCCCGGACCAGGACGACACTTTCCGCTTTTATGGTATTTTAAAATGTCTCTTTAAACATTAATCCACTGTAGGCGGAAAGTGTCGTCCCGGATCAAGATTGCACAGGCACTGCATTAAGTCTGGTTTTCCCACGACACGCCTCAAATGTATTATATTAACAGCCATGTGGAACAGTTTGTATTTTGTTTCGTGATGTTTTTTTCATGTATCCACCAAAAACCGAAGCACATCACTAAAACGTCTATACAGTGTCATAGTCGAACCGGGCCCGGCTAGCTCATTTGGTAGAGCGCTGGACTGTCAATCCGGGTTCGTGAGTTCGAGCCCCAGCCCGGCCACATAACTTGTGTGGGGATTGGTCATGCAATTATTTCTACGGCCATTCTACCCCTACATCTGATTCAAGTAAGCAGTTGTCAGTTACTGGCTTTAAGTATGTGCAAAATTTGCTTTATTTTGATTAGTCTCATAGCATACATTATTTTGTTAATTTATTGCAAGAAAAGTATAAGTCATCGTCAAACGTCAAATTCTGCAATGTCCCGCGTAACAGTTAATTTCTGTTTGAAACGAAATGTCGTCTGTATTTCCGCGGCGCTAACAGATATACGTCTATTTTTTCCATGTTAGACCGAGACCTCATTTCCGTTTTCAACTGCAAAAAAAGATGATTAGTAAAATTCATAAAAGGTAAAATTTGCAAAAATGAAAGTCCGTTGAATTGTCCCGGCCAACGAAGGGGACATTAGGGTGTTCACAAATGCTTTGATAATAAAGTGAAGATGTAGACTAAAGCTACGGAATTTTGGTCAACATGTTGAATGTGTATTCTTCTAAAAATATGGTGAATTAGCAATTATTCACATTATAATAAGATACGTTTTACACCATGCGTGTATTTACTTTAACGATGTCCGAAACGTCATTTTATTGTAAATTGCAAGAACACGGCGGAGATCAAATTGTGTTATTATTATTTTTATGTCATTTATTTTCAAACTTCAACATATAATTCACAACAAGACATGTCAGGGTTAACGACGTCAAAATATTGCCACAGTCGTTACATTATATACATTAATTTTAACAGTTTTACTTAAAATCTAAACAATGTCCGCCCGATTTATCTGATACGTTTTTAATTCCTCTGTTATCGATTAAGGTGTTAATAATATACAAACATGTTTCGGAAATGCTTTAGAAGATATACATTCCACAAGTAAATATTATTGGAAAAACGTTATGCACCAACAAAAATTATTCTAAATGTTTTTGTTTTTTTTTACGTTCTTTAGAATGGCCCCTGTTCTTGAAAAGTATGCTTGTTTTTTAAAAATCATATCATTTTTTTGTAATAATTGCAATTTTAATTTGTTTCATATCACCATTTAAATTTTAAATTTTGTAATGAAACAGTAAGTAGGGTTTTTAGTCATGTGTGTAAATTTCATTATATTATGATTTGGATTTCTTTATGTATTGCGCCTTTTTTAATGTCTCCTTGACAGAATATAAACGTGATTTTGGGAAGACGTCATTCTAGCTTTTTTTCCGCTAGGTCAGTTTTTTTTATAGTTGCATTTTTAATACGAATGCACTCAACTTATTAATGCTCAACAACTATGGATATAATATGATTATATTTTTATCATCTATATAATAGCATAATTTTTGCTTTGCAATATCAGAACATATTTATGGAGATTATTTAATGCTATTATCGCACATAATGGCATTCTAAAATAAAAAAGATAAACAGAAGTATAAAAGTAAAATGGGAAATACTTATTAAATGAATCATCAACTTTGAGCGAGAATACAAAGTCAAATTTACTAAAGTGTCGGGAGAGTGGAGAACGCGCAAAGACCACTTAATATGCAATATAAAAGGGACCGGAAGCGGAAGTGGCGTGCTCGGAACAAACTAACCACGGCAGTGGACTTGTCGTATTATCAGATGCTCTGACATAAATATCTGACGAGTAAGTCGTATCCACTGGCAACTATTCATGAACACACAGACGGGTTTGCTGCTCAGTATAAGAACCGATATTTATTGATGATACGTTTTAGACAGTATGAATTGAATTTAAGATTTTGTCTTTATGTTTAACAAATACTTAAAATTGCGGTTTATTCCTTATTGATTAAAGCATCCCAAGTAATATACAAATTTGTTAGACAATAAACTTTAAACGTTTCTTATTAAAACGTTAATAGGCAGCTTGACATCTTGACGCGACGTCGTGTTACGCTACCAGGAACGAATAACGTGCGACTGGTCACTACATAACGGGCCTTACAGCGTTACATTCACCTCATCAGTTTTAGCTTACATGAGGCGTGTCGTCGTAAACCCGGGCTAAATGCATTTGCGTAAAGTGTCGTACCGCTTAAGCCTGTGCAGTCCGCACAGGCTAATCCATGACGGCACTTTCCGCCTACAGTAGATTTATGTTTATAAGCGACTTACTTGAACAAGAAAATACCATTATAGCGGAAAGTGCCGTCCTGGATTAGCATGTGCAGTCCGCACAGTGTCTGGACGACACAGTAACGCGTTTCATCGGTTTTTTGGGGCAGAATGCGTATCACTTACATAGCATTAAACAATTACTACTATAGTGCAAAATTATTAACCTGACACTCATGAATATTCCGTATGCAATCGGGATTTATTTAATGCTTCTACAACAAGTATTGATCGTAGCGTAGGCAATTATACAACGTGAATTGATATCGTATTGGTTTTTATCCTACCACTAAATGATATTATAGAAGGAAACTCTACCTGTCAGATAAACTTTTGCTTTATCCGACAGGCAAGGTTTATCTGACACCCTCATGTATATACTTTTGACGGACTACTTTTTCCAGGAATGTCAGTGACGTCATAAACAAGTAATTTTAAAGGTTACGAAATGGGGCGATATTTAACAGTTCATCTATTGGTGGAAATAAGACACTAAACATTCAATAATTACATTTTATTATATACCTTACAATAAATACTACATTACAATAAATTAAATAGTAACACATTTGTAGAGGAAAAAGAATCAATAACAGTTAGCTATCGACACAATACAGGTAGTTTCGGTTTAAAATAACTCGCCAAAATTCGCGTGCGCGCGTAATGACGAAATCAAATGTTTTACGTCATTCAGTTGAGTTTTAAGTTTACACAGTGTTGGAATTTCAAAATAGAACTTAGATTACAATCTTTAGTGTTTCTGTGTTTTTTGGATGGATTATGATAATAAGATTTATATCAAAAAGTGTATTCATGGAATATATGGCTCGAATGGAACCGGTGAGATTAATTCCATTTCAATTTTCTATAAGTCGAGTGTATCCCGAGCTGGATTGTTGTGGGTGGAGAACAGAGTTGCCATCATAAGGTGTTAGATCTAGTAATTTGGATGCAGTCTTCGATTAGTTTACTTTTGAAAGGAAATTTACATAAAGGGTTATTTCTTTGATGAATAAACCGTTTCTGTGTTGGTTGATCAAAGAAAGTCTATCCACAAAGAATGACCCGCTTACACCAACTGTTTTAAAAGGAATAGAAGGATTATGTTTGCACCTTTATCGATCATGCCATGTGCGGATTACCAACACACTATGGAAGCTAGAACCTCTGTAAAACTGGACTACACGACGTTTTTATCAATGAAATAATCGGGTGAGTAGGGTGTATTTCATTTTTTATTTCATGCTGTGTTATTCTGGAATAATTGAGTCACACGATTTGTGTGTATATTTTGAAAAATAATAGAAATGGTACATAGTAAACATCTCGACGAAGATAAATCATGCATATACACTTTTGGAAAGTTAAAATTGCCAGCCATTTTGGTCTTTTGTTGTTGAACAGTTTGGTCGAAACACGGACTTGCATTTGAATAAAACCTTCTTTTATCTAATGTAGTGTGTAGCATTTGGCACGGTGAACATATTTTAAACGAAGCATATGGCGATATTTTATCTTGTTACACTGCGTTTTGCATTGAATTGTTTCGGACTATTTCGAGTGGCGGAAACATCGTTAATATATTCAATATATATATTCCATATTACTACGCAAGGTTAGATTCAATAAATTTAATGCGTTTTTTTAGTATTGTTTCAAGTAATTAAACGTTAATAGTGTGTTTGTTAAACATAAAATAAATAAATAAAAATATGGTAGGATAAATTGAATTTATCCGACTCGTCTCCGAAAGGCTTACACGGCTCGGCAAGCCTCGCCGTGTAAACCTTTCTTTAACTCGTCGGATAAATTCAAGTACACAACGACACTAAACTAAATATTCTCTATATTTATCGTTAAGCGCGAATGGTGTAGTGGAACAGATGTCGCCTTGCGATGCGGAGTTTGGAGTTCGAATCTCGGCGTCGACATTTTTATAAACAAGAGCATTTTACATATTATTATTATTAGTAGTATTATTATTATAAAACGAAACTGTTACTTTACATGTTTGATGACTTTCTGTTTGAATAAAACATAAAAGAAACAAATTTAAATTAGATCAAATAAAAAAATGATAGTACTCAGTTAAATATATTTTTTTTTAATTAATATCTCGTGATCTGCATATTTTAAGGATATCTCCAAACATTTTACAAAAGGTGGCTGTCAGACGGAAATGAACCCGGTCCGACGGCGTGGGGCGCTAGCAATTATACCACACGACCATTACATGCCACTCTCGCTACCCTGTATTTAAATCTATATAAACTAGGGATGGGACCGAATATCGGATAATATTCGAATATAAAACAAACGAAATCGAATATTCGATTTTCTAATTTATTTAAAAAACAAAAATTCTTTAAAAAAAAATCATGTTTCTTTTCCAATTTGATTGCAAAGTTAACATGAATTTCAGTCGTATTTCCTGCCTAGCAGGTGGGCGGGGGTAGTGTAACGTTTTTACAACACATGCCAAACATATCCAATTAACGACAATTTATAATTGGCAGGGGGGCCACGTCTTTACAAGGGCCGCGAATTAACGGTTTGTCGGAAGCGCGAATAAGACGCGTTGTATCTACAAATAACAAAACTGGGCCATGTTGTGATAACGGTTTCACAGTTTGCACAAGGCGTACATTGTTATTTATTGTCCTTAAGTGACATCTATACGGTTAATTACAATTACTCTCTAAGTAAACCAATCAAAATCAATCCATTATCATGCACTCAATTTCTTTAACAGTTCCATAATTTTTGTCAATTTCATTCACAAAGTAAGCATAATCTGGTCAATCTTAATATACGTCACTTGTAAATTATTATCCATTATATCAACACCGTATATTATACAAGAGTCTTGATTAATAAACAATGCAACCATCAAGTGCTTGGAAGTACTTAATGCGGTCATTAGACAAAACCCAGGCAACGTGTAATCTATGTAAGGAAAAATTTGTGTACGGAACGATTCACAAATTAATTAACAATACATTTAACAATATCTTACATTTCTTTAGATTTGCCTAGCACTTACGTAGTTATATCGCTTATTTACCAATTTACCACGGAAACAAGGTAAAACAACTACGTAAACGTAGTAAACATATTTTGGATAGGTTAATATTCGGACAGAGTGCTGTATATAGTAGTATTTACAAAACGAATATTCGAATATATTCGAATACCTAAAACGAATATTCAAATAATGATTTCAGTATTCGGTCCCATCCCTAATATAAACATAAATTCCAATAACAGAAACTCGTCCAAAACCACTCAAACAACCGAACACACTTACGGTTTGTCACGAAGTTTAATGAGTGTCAGGTTAATAATTTCGCACTATAGTGTCAGGTTAATAATTTCGCACTATAGTGTCAGGTTAATAATTTCGCACTATAGTATCGTTTAGAATGGCTGAGTGGTTGACACGACAGAGTTTGTCGTAGGTTCGAGTCTTGGCAAAGGGAAATCTTTAATGATTTTTCTTTATATACTATTTGAATATTTGTTGTTGATTAGTCCAACTGCTTGTATTTTTGCAATTGTATGAGATATAAAAAAGCACGAAATCTGTGAACAAGTCCCTTTTATGTCGGTAACCTCGTATAGAATTGGCTTACGTTGGACAACAATAATCTCCGTTCGACGCTATGCCGAGCGAGCAAGGGTTCACCTTGCTTCTTTTTTGGCCTTGGCCTGACGTTCCGGTCATGTCCCGTTTTCGTACGATCGTCTGGGAATATTCTGTGACGTTGTAGAAAGTCCCTAGCAGTCTTGATTTCAGATCGGAGTGCCTAAAACAACAACCCATGTCAACTGAGTGTATACAGGGTACATAATTATGGCGGTCCGTATGAATACTCTGTCAGCTAATACAAGTTTTCCCTTCCGCTTGCATTTGTTTATCCGTCCGGCCGGTTATAAATATGTGTGTGCCCGTCGGTCATTTTACATTGTATATGTACTTCCTTTCGCATATGCATGTATCTCTCTGTCCGTCCGCTGCACCAGGTCTGTCCGTTCGTCTGCTTGTACACCTTTGTCCATGTGTCTGCGTATACGTGTTTGTCTGTCCGTCTGTCAGTTAATGCATATCTGATGACCCATCCACTTGTACATATATGTAAGTCTGTCCAATTACAAATTGCTACCTGTCCGTCCGTCCACTTACCGCCAGTACTCATGTTTTTCTGTTTGTCCATATGACCGTCCGTTTTACATGTCTGCCTGTCCGTCCGTCCAGTTACACATACTTGCTTGCCACCCGTTCGTCCGTTTGTCGCTGTAATTGAACTGGAGAATGCCAATTCATGAAAATTGCAATTAAGAAATATTTCTACCTAAATCTTTATTACTTATGCAATGTCATAATTGTCAACTTGACCTTTTAAGGAAAGATATATTCAACGGAAATAAAGTAGCCCACGAATAAAAGTCGCTAATAAAGAATAAAAATAAAACAATTCCATTAAAATAAAATTAAGAAACTCACGAAAGTGTTCGGCAGTCGTTATAACGACACAAGATGGCACTGTCATTTTTGTCTATTACTTCAATCGATTTTCTTCTCCACGAGGGCGGCACAGTTGTCCTTGGCAACGAGTGAAATGACGTGGGGTCACATGACGCATCGGCATGTCCGGTTAACACCATGGCCACCCATATGAACAAGAAACTTTTCTGGATTTTTTTTGGATATTCAAGATACAAAGGATGAATTGGTCTAAGTAATTAAATAATTATTACAATGAGTCTTTGCAAAGCATTACACTGTCATTATTATCAGCAAATGAGTTCGTGGGCGATTGATTGAATTAGGGAGTAATAGAATGGATGGGCGAGCGAGTGAACGAGTGCGTGATTGAAAATGTGCGTATGTGTGTGAGTGAGTGAATGAATGAATGCGTGAGTGAGTGAATGAGTGAATGAGTGAGTGACTGTGTGAGTGAGCGAGTGAGTGAGCGAGTGAGTGAGCGACTGAGCGAGTGAGTGAGCCAGTGAGTGAGCGAGTGAGTAAGTGAGCGAGTGAGTGAGCGAGTGAGTGAGTGAGCGAGTGAGTGAGCAAGCGAGTGAGCGATTGAGTAAGTGAGTGAGTGAGTGAGTGAGTGTGTGAGTGAGTGAGTGAGTGAGTGAGTGAGTGAGTGAGTGAGTGAGTGAGTGAGTGAGTGAGTGAGTGAGTGAGTGAGTGAGTGAGTGAGTGAGTGAGTGAGTGAGTGAGTGAGTGAGTGAGTGAGTGAGTGAGTGAGTGAGTGGGTGGGTGGGTGGGTTTGGGTGGGTGGGTGGGTGGGTCGTTGGGTGGCATGGTGGGTGGGCGGGTGGGTGATTGGGTCTTGGGTGGGTGGGTGGGCGTGTTTGCGGGTGGGTGGATGGGCGGTTGGGTGGGTCTTGGGTGGGTGGGTGGGTGTGATTTGGATGGGTGGGTGGGTGGGTGAGTGAGTGAGTGCACAATAAGTCAATGAGTGCATGAGTGAGTTAGTCTGTGAGTGAGTGAAAGTGTGTGTGCACGTGGATGCGCGCGTGTGTGTGTGTGTGTGTGTGTTTGTACGGGTGTGTGTTTTGGGGTGAGAGTCAGTGAGTGAACGGGTATCCGCGTGTGGGTGAATGTTTGCTTATGTTATACTGGACAAGTGGGTCATTATACTGGACAGGTGGGTCATTATACCGGACAGGTGGGTCACTATACTGGACAGGTCGGTAATTATACCAGATAGGTAGGTCAATATACCGGACAGGTGGGTCACTATACTGGACAGGTGGGTTATTATACTGGACAGGTGGGTCACTATACCGGACAGGTCGGTCATTATACCAGATAGGTAGGTCACTCTACCGGACAGGTGGGTCACTATACTGGGCAGGTGGGTCACTGTACCGGACAGGTGGGTTATTTTACCGGTCAGGTGGGTCACTGTACCGGACAGGTAGGTCACTTTACTGGACATGCGTGTCACTAAACTGGACAGGTGGGTCACTATACTGGACAGTTGGGTTACAATACCGGGCAGGTCATTATTCCATATAGATGGGTCATCGTACCGGAAAGGAGGGCCATCATACCGGACAAGTGTATCACCATAATGATCCAACTGGGCGATATGGTGACTCATCTGTCCATTTGCCTGTAACTTCGTTAGGCGTACAAAAATATGTTTGTTTCACAAAAAATTAAGGTAGGTAGGTAGGGAATTTTATTGTTATTATAAAAAAAAAAAAAAATTCAAAACATGTCTATATTATCATACAACATTGTTTCGAGGTGGAAGCTATCAAACCAAAATACTTATTTAGCCAAAATACATTTAATTATTGGAAAAAAGTAAAATAAGCAAAACAATATCTGACCCATTCAATAAATGTTTAAGGGTCAAGGCTTTTATAGGGTAGGTCGGGTAACCTAAAAAAACATATTTTTACGCCTCAAAGAACAGAAAATGTCCTTTAAAGCCACACAAAACGTGATAGTGGCCAAAAAGTCTGACTTAACGCTTAAAACGGTATTCTTATTGTATAATTTATTTACATGCCGAATACCGGTACGACGCGGATTAAATCCGATTATTCACCATTAAAGCCACAGTCCATAGACTATAACTCAATACATCTTAAATTAGCATAAGTTCTAATGAACGTTAATGACATTTATTCGACTGGAAACTGTTTCCTGTTTACGAAAGGCATTTTATAATGTTCATATTCGACAACGCTTGGTACGAACGCAATATATACTAATGTACATGCTGATTTACTCCAAAGGTATCACCAGCTATCGCATTCAAATAACTATACAATAAAAAGTCACCAAAACGTTATAATTTACCGATTTCAATGCGGTTTTGGGGGTATTTTGATCGGTAAAATGTTCATTAGGAACGATTTATGCAAAGTAATTTTTTTATTAACATATTTCTTGACTGCTGCGTTTACATTCGGCGCATTGTACGACATCAAACACGAGGGACTTCGGCTAGTTTTGTAGTGTTGAACGTGTTAACAACAAATTGATCTTCAATAATTTAAATACCGTATATTATATGGAATTATTTTGCTCACTTTGCACGATGGTATGTGTTCGTTAAATCTAGATTAAACTTTAAAGGGTAAGTTAAACTTGTAACACCTTGAAAGTTGTTAGTGGCTTTAAAGTTTGAATTTTGCGCAGGGCAACGATGCAAGATCATACACGGGTAAGCTCACAATGTTTTGAAACATTGCCTATATGGGGTGTACAAGGTTAAATGATAATAGATTTAAAATAAATACATAAATGAATTGAATCGCTCAAGCACTTAGTAATCCGATAGTTTATCTATACTGAACCAAACATGAAACATTCGCTAAGTTTGGTTGTAGATGAGTTTTATCGCTTGAATAAATTTAACTGAAATCTTCTGTTTTTGTATAAGTTTGTCTTTTGAATCTACTGGGATTAACTGGTCGATCTTGCAAAGTTGAGCGATTTTACAATAATCCCTTATATTCATGTGTGTAAATCTCTTACGTTACCATGCCAATTTGGCATGTACTTTACGAATGTCTCTTTTTCTTTCAGTATTTCGAAAAATTGAAAAGAAAACAAATGAGAACCTGTACCTGATGTAAAATAGTGTATTATCATTAATCAGTGTCACAATTAAATTCAAACATATTCTGATTTGTTTTTGTCGAAAATCTCACTTTGTACTAGATCTACATGTATATGAATTATACTTTATTTAATTTAGATGTCTTGGAATTTTACCTGTCTATAATTGTTCTAGATCTACATGTATATAAATTATACTTTATTTAATTTAGATGTCTTGGAATTTTACCTGTCTATAATATCATATGAGTTCGCACAGGCTAATTCAGGACGACACTTTAGGCCAACAGTGGATCTATGTTTACAAGAGACAAATACCACAAAAACGGAAAGTGTCGTCCTGGATTAGCCTGTACGGACTGCACAGGCTAATCTGGGACGACACTTTACACATGCATTAAGCCCGGGTTTCCCACGACATGCCTCAAATATAAGTCACTATATACTCATGCACACTTTGTTGAGTCTTTGTAATAATAATAATAATAATAATAATAATAATAATAATAATAATAATAATAATAATAATAATAATAGTAATATGTTTGTTTACATAGAACTCATAATTTGCACTAAGGTCCATTTGCATGGACACAAGTTAAATGTTCTTTCTATGTAGAACCAAGTTTAGGTTTTAAATACTTGATTATAATAATATTATGGGTGGGTGGGTGGGTGAGTGAGTGAGTGAGTGCGTGAGTGCACAATAAGTCAATGAGTGCATGAGTGAGTTAGTTTGTGAGTGAGTGCAAGTGTGTGTGCACGTGGATGCGCGCGTGTGTGTGTGTGTGTGTGTATACGGGTGTGTGTTTTGGGGTGAGAGTCAGTGAGTGCACGGGTATCCGCGTGTGGGTGAATGTTTGCTTGAATGAGTAAGTGAGTGAATGAAGGAGAGGGTGAGTGATTGAGTGAGTACATGAGAGGGTTGGTGGTCGAGTTAATTCATGAGAAATAGAATGAAAGAGAGCGATTAATTAATGGGTGTTTGAGTGAGTGAATGAGTTAAATATTGAGTGAACAAGTGATGTTTGCGTGTATTTTCAAATTTGGGGGAGTTAATGAGTGACTGAGTAAGTGAGTGAATAAATAAAAAGAGAATAAACATAGATTTCTACTTACATACATTTTACACAGCAATACACAAGAACAAATAAATATCCCTATTGTATACAGCAGAAAAACCTGGCTGATGTGACAATATTTTGAATGTATGTACGATTTAACATCAGCACATCCTTAACCGTCTGATATATGAGTGTTCGCAAATATCTGAAAGGTATGTACTAACAGTGACTCACAACTTGAAAATTATGTTTTATTGGCCATTATCATTTCATGTTAAAACGTTTTCGCAAATAACTTTCTGTTAAATGATCCGTAGCTGTTTTTTGTAATGTATCTGTACATGTGATGAATGTACAATGCCTTATTTTTTAAAGCTATAACTTTAAAATAATCATAGTACCGTACATTAAAACTATAGCTAAAAGAGTATACATACATAAATTATTATCATTATCATCATTATCACCATCACCATCACCATCATCATCATCATCATCATCACCATCACCACCATCATCATCATCATCATCATCATCATCATCATCATCATCATTTTCGTCGTCGTCATCATCATAATCATCAAAATCATCATCATTATAATCATTATCATCATGATCATCATCATAATCATAATCATCATCTTCTTCTTCTTCTTTTTATTTTTCTTCTTCATCATCATAATCACCATCATCATCAGGATTATCACTATCATGATTATCAACGTCAGGTTCATCATCATCATCATCATCGTCGTCAGCATCCTCCTACTCACCATCATCATCATCATCTTCTTCTTATTATTATTATTATTATTTGCCTTCATAACGAACAGCCGCCTTTGCAGACTTTTGCATTGTTAATTGGTGCTGTGTAGCCTAAATCAACTGTCAGCACAGTATAAATCTCTTGCACACCGGCTACATTCAATTCACCTCTGTAGTTGGCTCGGAAACAAGTCCCAACTCACGTGGTTTTAGTCACATGATCACTAACATTCACAACGCAACGCACAAAACAAATTTCACTCTGTCCATTTTGTTTACGTCTGCGAACTGATTCCATCTGCGTAAATTGGCATGAAAATAGTTCCATTTATAGGAATCCAAAATATTAATTTTTCACCAATTTATGATAATTTAAAAACCATTTATTCTTTATTTCTATGCTCCTAAAAATCAACTTTAAACGTGATGGTTTATCCGTTTTGACAATATTCTTGTCATTACGCCCATTGCAGAGGTGTATGGTGAGAGCAACGAACGACAACTCTGCTAGGAGATTGTTTCACAGCCCATTTGTAACACTTGCGTGTTTGACTGTTTAGTTTAAAATTATCTAAAAAGAATTAAACTACTTGCCCAATATGCGGGTCATTTTTCAGCAGGGCTCTTCTTACATTTTCTTCAATTTTCTATTAAAATATTTGAAAATTAACTTAAATGAGTTGGTATTAATTATATCAGTGTTCCTGTTATAATTACCGTTACTTGTCTAAAGGAGTATAACGAACTCATAAGACACATGTTGATCGAAAAACATTTCTAAAGCACATTGGGTGCATAATTTATATTAGGTCAACATTTTTATTCACGCCCATTTACTTCAAATTATCAAACATGTACAGGAGGATATTTATGATGAACATGCACATTTTATTATAGTGTAGCTGTTTGTTTTTTAAAGAATATAACCTACATTTTGAGCCAGTGAAATGGCTGGCTTGCAAACATTAATTGAAACATCATTAAGAACATGTTCTTAACGGATGCTATTTCTGGCTTTTGAAGTGTTATTTGGAACTATTTCAGAATATGTAGTAAGCGTTTCTATATATGGATATGTATAAGATTCTATTAACATGATGCAATGCTGTACATGCGAGCGACCAATCAAAATGTAGGTTATATTCTCAGTAAGTAAGAACATATTACGTAAAAGCTATTGGCTAAGGAAGGGGCTCGTTTCGCTGCAATCGCTCCGCCCTTCTTCATTAAATCCCACACAAAAGATGAGAGTGGCCCAATTTGGACACTACAATTAAACGCTCATCTAATTATCTGTCTAAATATGTATTAAGGCTGGTATATAACCTACGCCAGGAACATTTTGTTTGCTGGATCAGGAGCCGGTACTACGGTGTAATAGCGTGATATAAACTTTATCAATATGCATCAATATACTTAAGTTTAACCATTTTTTGTCAAATTAATCGGTAACAGTTGGGGAACGATCATAACATTATCTTTTAAAGGAAAGGGACCTAAGGTCGCAACTGTGTAATGGATATGGTGTCGGCCTCGCGATCGGGATGTCGTGAGTGCGATCCCTACACGGGAAGCGTTCAAAAGATTTTTTTCACAAGACATCAAGTGCTGGTTCTTCCCAGGAAACGGAGTCGATAGTGTCACAATAAGCCAATGGCTTTCAACACAATCGAGCTAAAATGAAACTTCAGGGAACTGTTCACAGATTGGCACATTGACAATTTTCAAAATATGTGTCATAGATCCCAACAAGAAAATAAATTATATATAAACCATAGCACTACTGATAAAGAAATATATTGGAAATATAATGTCGTAAATGAAAAATCATCAATTAAAATGGATACAATTATACAGAGTTTGCAACGCTGTTAAATGGTATTTGGAAAACAAGTATATTACTTACACAACGTTAAACATTCACTTTAATGGTTGTAAGTTAGAATGGCTGAGTGGTTAGCGCGACATATGTTTGATCCCAGTGGTCGTAGGTTCGAGTCCCGGCGATGGCAAATTTTGTATTTAATATATTCGCAATACCGGACAGCTGTTTTTGTTAGTCCAACTGCAGTTAAGGCATTACATGACAGTTTTCATAAATACGAAAATCTGTGAATATGTCCCTTTAAAATACTTAGTAGTCGATACCGCCTTGTACAACAATATCAGTTCGTCCAATCAGAAGCGGTCGGATGACGACCACTATTATTCACCAATAAAAGTTTCTGTTTTTAGCGTCTCAATTCCGGTTTTATTTGTTGCGAAAGCAGATATTAGCAATGTTCATTTGTTAACGTCCCACTCAAATCCTGGTCCATACAAAATAACAAGGTCAGGTAAGACAATTTCTAAAAATAAGTACATGAAGGTCAACTATATTTAATTTATAAATTTGAAGTTGCAAACAATGCATTTCTAATCATGTTTTGTTAACGGAGTTAATCGAGTTTAACAGATGAAAAAAGTAGTGTTATAAACAGAAACAATTAAAATCCATGTTCTCACCTGGTTAAATGAATTGGCCGTATTCGTAGATAAATTTGTTAGTTATCATCATACCAGACAGTTGAATCACCGTACCGGAAATCCGGCTCATTATACAGGAGATGTGCTCCAGTGTCACTGTTACACTAGAATGGGTCACTATACGTAGCAAGGGGGTAACAATACCGGACCGGTGAGTCTCTGTACCGGACTGTCACTACCGGTATACTGAATAGAGGGAAGGGGTAACAATACCGGACTGTCACTAAACAGAGCAGATGGCGGGGGTAACAATACCGGACAGATCGGGCATTATATTTAACAGGTACAGGGTGTAGGTAACACTACCGGACATGTGGGTCACTATACCGAACAGAGGGGCACAGTACCGGGCAGATGGGTACCACTATCGGACAGGTGGATAACAATACTGGACAGGTGGGTAACAATACCGGACAGATGGGTCACTATACCGGACAGGTAGGTCACTATAGCGAATAGGTGGCTAACACAACCGGACAGGTGGATAACAATACTGTACAAGTGGGTAACACTATTGGACAGGTGGGTCACTATACTGGACAGGTGGGTAACAATACCAGACAGGTGGATAACAATACCGGACAGGTGGGTCACTATACCTGAATGGTGGGTAACAATACTGGACAGGTGATTACAGTACTGGTTAGGTGGGTAACAGTACTGGACAGGTGGGTAACAGTTCTGGACAGGTGGGTAACAATACTGGACAGGTGGTTAACAATACTGGACAGGTAGATAACCATACTGGACAGGTGGGTAACAATACTGAACAGGTAGATAACAATACTGGACAGGTGGGTAACAATTCTCGACAGGTAGATAACAATACTGGACAGGTGGGTAATAGTACTGGACAGGTGGGTAACAATACTGGACAGATGGATAACAATACTGGACAGGTCGATAACAATACTGGACAGGCGGATAACACTACCGGACAGGTCGGTCACTAAACTAAACAGGGAAACAGAAGGATTACACTACCGGCCAGGCGGATAAGAATACCGTACAGATGGGTCACTATACTGGACAGGTGGGTCGTTGTACTGGACAGGTGGGTCACTATACCGGACAGGTTGGTCACTGTACTGGACAGATGGGTTACAATACTGGACAGGTGTGTCACCATACTGGACAGGTGGTTTATTATAATGGACAGGTGGGTCACTATACCGGACAGGTCGGTCATTATACCAGATAGGTAGGTCACTATTCCGGACTGGTGGGTCACTATACTGGGCAGGTGGGTTATTTTACCGGTCAGGTGGGTCACTATACCGGACAGGTAGGTCACTTTACTGGACATGCGTGTCACTAAACTGGACAGTTGGGTTACAATACCGGGCAGGTCACTATTCCATATAGATGGGTCATCGTACCGGAAAGGAGGGCCATCATACCGGGCAAGTGTATCACCATAATGATCCAACTGGGCGATATGGTGACTCATCTGTCCATTTTCCTGTAACTTCGTTAGGCGTACAAAAATATGTTTGTTTCAGGTTACATGCCCACAAAAATTAGGGTAGGTAGGTAGGGAATTTTATAATTATTTTTTTTTTTTTTTAATTCAAAACATGTCTATATTATCATACAACATTGTTTCGAGGTGGAAGCTATCAAACCAAAATACTTATTTAGCCAAAATACATTTAATTATTGGAAAAAAGTAAAATCAGCAAAACAATATCTGACCCACTCAATAAAATGTTTTAGGGTCAGGGCTTTTATAGGGTGGGTCGGGTAACCTAAAACAAACATATTTTTACGCCTCAAAGAACAGTAAATGTCTTTTAAAGCCACACAAAACGTGATAGTGGCCAAAAAGTCTGACTTAACGCTTAAAACGGTCTTCTTATTGTATAATTTATTTACATGCCGAATACCGGTACGACGCGGATTAAATCCGATTATTCACCAGTAAAGCCACAGTCCATAGACTATAACTCAATACATCTTAAATTAGCATAAGTTCTAATGAACGTTAATGACATTTATTCGACTGGAAACTGTTTCCTGTTTACGAAAGGCATTTTATAATGTTCATATTCGAAAACGCTTGGTACGAACGCAATATATACTAATGTACATGCTGATTTACTCCAAAGGTATCACCAGCTATCGCATACAAATAACTATACAATACAAAGTCACCAAAACGTTATAATTTACCGATTTCAATGCGTTTTTGGGGGTATTTTGATCGGTAAAATGTCCATTAGGAACGATTTATGCAAAGTAAATTTTTTATTAACATATTTCTTGACTGCTGCGTTTACATTCGGCGCATTGTACGACATCAAACACGAGGGACTTCGGCTAGTTTTGTAGTGTTGAACGTGTTAACAACAAATTGATCTTCAATAATTTAAATACCGTTTTCATATATTTAAGTATTTTGCTCACTTTGCATGATGGTATGTGTTCGTTAACTCTAGATTAAACTTTAAAGGGTAAGTTAAACTTGTAACACCTTGAAAGTTGTTAGTGGCTTTAAAGTTTGAATTTTGCGCAGGGCAACGATGCAAGATCATACACGGGTAAGCTCACAATGTTTTGAAACATTGCCTATATGGGGTGTACAAGGTTAAATGATAATACATTTTTAAAAAATACATCAATGAATTGAATCGCCCAAGCACTTAGTAATCCGATGGTTTATCTATACTGAACCAAACATGAAACATTCGCTAAGTTTGGTTGTAGATGAGTTTTATCGCTTGAATAAATTTAACTGAAATCTTCTGTTTTTGTATATAAGTTTGTCTTTTGAATTTACTGGGATTAACTGGTCGATTTTTCAAAGTAGAGCGATTTTACAATAACCCCTTATATTTATGTATGTAAATCTCTTACGTTACCATGACAATTTGGCATGTACTTTACGAATGTCTCTTTTTCTTTCAGTATTTCAAAAAATTGAAAAGAAAACCAACGAGAACCTGTACCTGATGTAAAATAGTTTATTATCATTAATCAGTGTCACAATTAAATTCAAACATATTCTGATTTGTTTTTATCGAAAATCTCACTTTGTACTAAATCTACATGTATATAAATGATACTTTATTTAATTTAGATGTCTTGGAATTTTACTTGTCTATAATAATACTAGATCTACATGTATATGAAGTATACTTTATTTAATTTAGATGTCTTGGAATTTTACCGGTCTATATTTGTACTCGATCAACATGTATATAAATTATACTTTATTTAATTTAGATGTCTTGGAATTTTACCTGTCTATAATTGTTCTAGATCTACATGTATATAAATTATACTTTATTTAATTTAGATGTCTTGGAATTTTACCTGTCTATAATTGTTCTAGATCTACATGTATATAAATTATACTTTATTTAATTTAGATGTCTTGGAATTTTACCTGTCTATAATATCATATGAGTTCGCACAGGCTAATTCAGGACGACACTTTCGGCCAACAGTGGATCTATGTTTACAAGAGACTTCCTTTAAACAACAAATACCACAAAAACGGAAAGTGTCGTCCTGGATTAGCCTGTACGGACTGCACAGGCTAATCAGGGACGACACGTTACACATGCATTAAGCCCGGGTTTGCCACGACACGCCTCAAATATAAGTCACTATACTCATACACTCTTTGTTGAGTCTTTGTAATAATAATAATAATAATAATAAAAATAATAATAATAGTACTAATAATACTTCTACTACTACTAATAATAATAATAGTAATATGTTTGTTAATATAGAACTCATAATTTGCACTAAGGTCCATATGCATGGACACAAGTTAAATGTTCTTCCTATGTAGAACCAAGTTTAGGTTTTAAATACTTGATTATAATAATATTATGTACACTTGATTTTGTACACAACTTATACTAATATGTATGAGTTGTTTTTGCGCAACATACAGCTTATAATAATATGTATGTCCATATAAAATCATCATACAAATTCATAGTCTGTGTGACAGTTGTAACTTAGACATGTGAATTATATGTCTGTGTAATTACAATTCTGTTTGGATGGAATGTATATAATAACATTTGTTCACCGGTGAATGCAAGTTATTATCCGTGTCATGTTATATTTAATATGAGTGTACCTGGAATAAATTGGAGATGTGCTTATGTAATTCAGCATCATTTACGCTCAATCAATACGAAATAGTTAAGTTTATTGCCAACTTCATCAACCTTCGAGCATGATTTTGCAAGTGTGTACAGCCGGATATTAGTGTGGTGTTTACCTAATTTATTTGGTTCATTCTGGTTTGAAATAACGTTGTAATGTTATTATTCTAACATCATTCAAACGATGTATTCTTTCTCAGCTTCTATCGACGGCATCAGCATCTGAGATTAATAGTTCTATTTGACTTATTAATAAAATTGTTACAGTTTTATCCCCAATATCATAACCAATAGCAAACGAGATCAAGCGAACATTTATAAAGTTTGGATTCAGGATACATAGTAACTGGTTCGCCCTGGTTGACATCCCATTGAATGCATTAATATATTTTAAGATTAAAACGCAGACTCATTTTGTTGTTGAAGCTGAATTGCTTAAATCTGGTATATGCATTTCTATTGGACGACTGCACCACCAATGATAATTGTACTAAGCTTTGAACATATTGTTTAAATATAATGTTGAAAAAATAATGCATTACTTATCAGTTTGTTATTGAGTAACAACTTTTATATCCCCTGAGGCATACCGTTTAATTACATTTATAAAGTTGATCTTGTTGACATATTTCCATTACTTAAAATACGAAATTATAAACTACTTTTTATGTCAAACCTGTTTTGTTTGATTTCTGCACAGGTTTTTCTTAACTCCTATTCATGCACCCTTCATCAATTAGTTTGAACTGTTACAACTGCGTAAAATAATAGAAAATACTAGTACGAATATTTCTTAAAATAAGAGTATAAATTGCGGTCCACGTTCAAACATGTAAATGTGTTTGTAGTTCTACTTGTCGTGCACTAACATTATTTTCTCTCATCGAATTAACGTAGAATCTAAAGCTACTTATTCTCCTTTTTTATTTTCGGAACAAATCGTTCACGACTTCATTATAACCGAAGCAAATGAAACTGTGGACCGGCTGTGGATGGGTCGAACCTGCGACCTCATTGCTTCAAGTCTTGTCAATTGACTTCCGCTCATTATACAAACAGGAAGGTATTGTCAACTTCTTTACAGTATATGGGACGAATACCATTGTGTCATTTGTAATTGTTATACTGACATCGAGAAAATATATTAGAAAAAAAAAATCTTGTTGAAACAATATGTCGGCAAATGTATGCACCTTTTATATTCCACTAATAAAAAAGATTTTTTAATCTTTGTAAGTTTATTTAGGAAGCTATGAATTTTAGAAATTCACTAACTTAATAATTAACGCACAGTTCATCCTCCGATTACCTACTTTCGAAATCTGCATTGAGTAGAGTGAATTGTGTACGTGTATTTAACACTACGCTATGTCATGTTGATTGCATGTGCTGTTTCAACTCTCGAATTATATTGTATCTGCACACAATTTTTCGTATCGCTAGATTCCAACCGTTATTGCAAACTGTTACACACCCCATATGCAATCCGAAGCGAGGTCTCGATATAGGGTATGCAGAAGCCAAGTTTCATATCAATATATCAATTTGTTCTAGAGTTATTGAGCAAAACTGTTGTTTTTTTTTCTTCACATTTTTAGAAACAGTGACTTTAAACCTTGACCCTGCCCTATATCCCAAGTGAAATCAAAAGTTGACGCCGCCATCAAACTCGCCTTGAATGTAAAATTTTGAAGTGTATAAAGGCCCTTAAATTGGGGCATATTTTGAACTAGGGTTATGTGTGCATTTTAAAATGGGAAATATGTGTTTTAAGTTTAAATGAAATCCCTCAACCAGTTTCTAAGAAACTAGCTAACCGAAATTCCAGACTAGATTAACCAAACTTAGCCCTTCCCAAATTAGCAAAGTACATGTAACATACTAGTACTATACCAGTAAATTACTGTTTTGTCATTTCTGCAGTCATTTATTTGTCTTTCTTATAATGAAGTAATAGTAAGTGACTTTTTATGTTGGTATACCGATAGTCATTTACTTGTTATTTACCCTGCCAGTATCGTTTTTGTCATTTACTTAAGTTGCAAAATGAAAAAAGTATTGTTCTGATCCACTGGTTGAACTTCAATTTATGTATACAGATAAATGGTTGAACTTCAATTTCTGTATACTCGAGATCTAGTCATTTACCATTCTTTCCATGCATTCTTCATGATCTGATCAGTACTGACCATCACATGTGCCATTCAGATGTTCGTCTGCTATGCGATTAAGATTCTGCTTATCTATTCGTTAATTCCCATACACAATCTATCCTGATTGGTTCCCTCAAACACAGGAAGTGTATCTCTGAATTTGAAAACAAGAGCAGTGTTTAAGAAAGTTATTTACTAAAATGTTAGTTTTAAAGAAGGTTGTAATTGTAGTTTTAAAGTTATCCTAAACTACTTACATTAATGGACATTTTTTTTTTAATAATTCAGTAGTGAGGAAATCAACATTTAGTGTAGCGAAAAAGAGGTACTTACTCAAATATTTCTGTCAGACTGTTGAGGAAACAGCTGCGACTTGCGACGATATGCTGCGGATTGAAACTCTCTTTACGGATTGTCAGTCGTCGAGTTTTGGTACGGTTGTAAAAATAACATATTTTGTTTTTTGCCTCTACGGATGAACTGCGATCTTCGTGCAAATTAAACAGTTATGTATGAATCAGCTACCGTCACTACACTGCACTGCATCCACAATACCCATACGGACAATGTCGTATTGTGGCGTGGCTTAGGCTACACGTACGTCGTAAGAGTTCCTAGTCTTAATTACGGGTTTGTACGAACTGTGTCCATCAACGTTCATTATCGTAAAATGATCGTTCCTATCCGTATATACCGGTACACAACCCGTTTGTAAACCGCCGCGATTCCCTATTGAAACAGCATCAAAGCGTACAAAAAGGCAATTAAGAGCTACAGACACAACGATAATTGACAGCAACGTGTACAATGTACAAACCAATGCGTTGTTCACGAATATTGAGATCTAGAGGCGCTTGAGTGCACTGGCCTGGTAAATCGAGCTCCTCACCTGATGGTTTTCGGGTCGAAGTCGAGAATGGTCGTGTGTTGGTCAAGAAGTGTCGAGTTACCTTTGGGAAAACATCTGTCGAGAACACCAGACAGATACATTTTTTTCTACCATTTTACTGCTTTGTTTGAGAATGACTAATGTACCTGATTAGACCGGAAAAAAAAATTATTTAGTGCAATTTTGACCAATAACTTTTGATTTAGAGTTGTTTACAGCCAAACAGACAACGTTTTGGAGTTCAGGGTCCGTGTTCACGAAGGATTAACTGCGGGATCAAGATTAATCTTAGCTGATCTTGATTTTTTTACCTAAACAGAGCCGAATCTCAAAAATATTTTATTTTTAAATAACTTCTTTTCTAGATAACATAACATGAATTTTAGCTAGGTTTTTGGTTTTAATCGTCATATCAGATAGCGAATGCACACTGAGAGCAGATCATAATTATGTCAACTACACGTATATATTTAACCAACAATTTAAATGTGTACATAATTTTTTGAACGCTTTTTTTAGTCTGATCCTATATCTCTAAAATACGGGCTCATTCCAATACAACAGAATTCGGACAAATAATGGAGCCTTTATGAAATCACTATTTAATGACATTAGTACAAGCAAAGTGCAAAAAATCATGTGTTACACGTCAGTAGTGACAAAAATGTATATCGGTATATAACATATTTCATATTTTACCTAAAGAAAGTTAAACTACGACCATCATATCGTCTTATAAATAAATATTACATTGGCATACAATGCAATAAGGTTTACAAACAGGTTTATACACCGCTGCGAACAGGAAACAGCAACAGTTTACGACATCTCAAAGCGAAATAACAACAACAGAAACTGCTCTACACCCATGATATTACGAAAATGCTGATTGTGAAGCTTCTGGGATCATCTGAATGCTGATCAAATCGTTGTAATATTAAATAAAATTATGTAATAATAAAATTATCCGTGGCCGACTAATTGACGTCCTCAATTTAACCACAGTACTACCACGTCGACCTCGAGAGTAGAGATGGAGGGTCGAGTTTATCGAGTTTCGATCGTGTAGGGGTCGTGGTGGGTCTGTATGATCGAACAGAGATCGTAATTGTCGTCAGGTTAAAGTCGCGGAGAAGTCGTGAGAAGATGACTGTATGGCCGTGTACAGTAAAATAGCCGTCGGGAATAACCTGTGTCTAAACCGTCGGTCGGGCTTGGTCGGATTATTTAGACGATAATGATGATCGAGTTGATTTGTCCCTAATAGGAACAGAGATTCAAGCATGCTTGCTCTGGTAATGTAAATGAGTTCTCCAATATGCTTACAGGCACTGATACGAGTTGTCATGTTATACCATAATTTATTAAACGAGTTCAGGAATTTTGTTAGTAATAGGTGGTCTACTGTGCCTCAATAAAGTACTCATAATTCAAGATAATGCTCATAGTCATCTTTTGCCAGTTTGGTTAGGAATGTCTTCATCGTCCATAGTGAAAAGCAATCTGAATTATTTGTGTACAAATTGTAAACAGAAGTTATAAAAGGTACACATTTAGAGTGCTATTTCATTTTACACAAAATTAATATAAATTATATTTTAATATGTTAATACGTTAATAATAATTGTATACAAAATATGTTTTTTTTTACATTATCTGCGGATTATAGTCTTTGCTAATTATAATACGTTTATTTTAGGGAAGGTTTTCAAGTGAAATATATGTCGCAGATTTACATTAAGGAATTCAGTTAAATCATATGGTTCAAGTAGTACGTTTGCATGACGGATACAAAGTAGTATCACATTTTTCCTTTTTAAATAAAGTAGACATGTAGATATACACAGAAATACATATAAGTTGATTTAGTAATATTTCTTGATTCGGAAAACTGCGGCTAGGTCAACGTTTGGTAACTGGGATGCGTGGAATGTACCTATAGCAATTATATTAGACGCAACTGCTCTACCTCAAGCCACTTTCATGTTTTGCATAACTTAAACTAGTGTTCATTTTATTTCATATTATTTAAGGTAATCACTTTACTTATTTTTCTTATCTTGTAGTGAGCAAGATAATCAGTTTACTTATTTTTCTTGTCTTGTAGTGAGCAAGATAATTACTTTACTTATTGTTCTTGTCTTGTGAGCAAGATAATCACTTTACTTATTGTTCTTGTCTTGTAGTGAGCAAGATAATCACTTTACTCATTGTTCTTGTCTTGTAGTGAGCAAGATAATCACTTTACTTATTTTTCTTGTCTTGTAGTGAGCAATATTCTGAAAATTAAATTACAAAGAAACTAAACCTTGGACATTGTTGTCTGTTTTTTTCTGAACGACGAACCATACATTTATATTGCCGTTAATATAGTTAGCAAACTTGATCAAATTCGTAGTTTCAGATATCAAACAAGAATATTGTCAATTTAAACAGATAAGTAGTGTCTCAGGATAGCTTTCTTTTTTATGTTATCGTTCATTTTGAAGCGCTCGTCATTCCACTGGCGGATATTGATGATAAGAATTGTGGTCAATATGATTAAGTAAGGTTTCAATGTAAACGTATTATTGATAGGTAGAACTTGTGCGTGCGTTAACCGCTACCATGTTATGCATTTTTACGCCATATTCTTAATTTAATATAAACGTTAACATGATTTTATATTCAATATATTTAGATATATATACATCATGATGTAGTAAATATCAACACAAACAACACAAACCAAATAAATGATATAAACACTTTATTATGTTAAAAAAAATAAAACTCAACGTTGTACACCGATTGATTGTTAGACTTATTTTTCGTAACTGCTCATTTAATAAACAAGTAGAACAAGGATTTTAAATGTCAAATGTGGATCCATCAGAAGCTGCAGAAACTCCCCAGTCCCTCATGTAACATCTTGATTAACCCCAATATGGCCAATAGGGGTATTCGTAGCCTTCGATGCATATTCGCACCCAGCGCCAGCGCCATTTCCACAAGCCGCAACCCCAGTACACACAGCGCCGGAGGGTATTGTAGACTCGGCACACGGGCCTCACGCAGGGCCACCACCCGATGCGTCTCCAACGGCAACATCGGGACCAACGGGGCCGTGCCAGGATATGACGATCTGCTGGTAGTTCTGCATGGGAAAGGGAAATGATAACCGCAGGAACTTTACATAAGAAACAGGTATTAAAATGTCAAGTTACAACTGTCTCTGATAAACCAAAATACGAGTGATTTCTGGTATGCTTGTCCTCAAATTAGGACAGAACGTTTGAAGACTTGCCATTTTAGTTTAATCAATATTTAAACGGCAATTCGTGCTTATGTAAATATAGGTACAGCTTAATGATGAAATTTATCATACATATGTTAAAATAATAACTAACGCGAGCATTTACAATTAAAAGTACTTTGAAGTTGTTTTACTATTCACCTAAACACAGCATGCAACTCATATTAATTACAATTTAATCACCAATCTAAAGTTAACAAAGAAAAGTTATTTAATGAATCATATAGACATATCGTCTTGTGAATAAATATTGCAATGGCATTCAGTGCCATCAGGTTTACATTAGAATCTACGCTTACGAAGTATATACGAATCGATATCCGGACGACATTCATATACGAGAGGATAAAATCCAAATACTGATTTAGCAAACGAATCCAATCCCTAGTATAAAGTTCACAGGCTAAAGGTATTTCAGCCAAATGATTTTTAAATTAATTGAACGACTTCAACGATGTAGAAACGGAAATGCATGAATGTCTACTGTCTACTTACGTCTCTTTCTCCTATCCTCGCAGGGCACGTTCACATGCGTCACAATCGTCTTTCCCTTGCAGAACGCCTGCACGCTCTGCGGTACGGTGCCAGTGTACGGCACTTCCTCGTAGCAGTCGCCTTCCTCGACATTAGGCTGTAGTTGGTAAAAATATTTTGATATAAATAGTGTATATGCAGCAAGTGTACATACTAATCGAGAAAACTGTGCATATTTGTATATGAGTACATTCAAATTCAAACAGAAGTATTAACACATGACCGATATCTAATAATCAGTGGTCTAACGAATCTCAATCCTGATTTTAACCAAGTTTATTCATATGTGTTATCACTAGCAAGTACAAAATAAAGTACAAAATAAAGAAAAGAAGAAAACTAGTAGTTGACCTCACTTTGTCAAGTAATGATCGAAAATGATTTTTGTCATTAATTAATTGGTTAGTAGAGCGAAAACATACACACAGACAGTATATGCAGTTGTAATATCTTTACCACAATACAGTCCAATATAGACACATGCAATACTTTATGTACTATATACATAAATTACTTACATCTACGATCACGCACACATTTCTGGCAGGGTCGAGCACAACGATCCATCCCTAAAAGAAAGACTTTATTTCCATGAAACTTCTAAGTGATACGGTAAATGTGAAATCCTCAAATAGAAGTATTATCTTTTATTTGGAAAATGACTTCACGCATGTATGCAAGAAAGACAAAATAATTTATTGGCCATATAAAGCCCTTGGCTCGTTTATTCAATTAATTTCTAATGGTTAATTATATGTTGCAGCAGTAACCATTTCTAAAAAATGTATATTGTTTTCTCCAAATAACTTATATGATGATAAAATAGTTCAAACGTGCAATAATCAAAAGTCACTGACTTTTTTAAATTTTATTATCTTATTCAATAAATTAGTTATTTAAGAAATAATGTTCGATTTATCGTTGTTTGTCGGCCAATAAACAACGATTTTGAGTTTTGATGCGTAGAAATTAAACCAAGAGAGCGTTAGCCTGTATTGTCTAATAGCCACGCATCATAACGTCAAAAAGTTGTTTATTGGCCAATAAACAACGATAAGGCGAATATTATTTCGATTCTAATATGATTTGACATATATGTTTCGACTGTTGGCGGAAGCCAACGGTCTTTTGAGAGGGCAATTCCCAAAACAGGCATCGCGGAAAACTACTTCTCTTCTTTGCAGGCTATTAGTCAGTAAATCGAAACCAAGGTACTTCTTCAAAAGAGCAAAATTTCACACCCGTTTTCTTACATTTTAATTATTTAAGATAATGTATGTAATATGCATTATAATGTGTTTATCATGCGATTTATTACAATTTCAGTTTGTAAAACGGCCAATAAAAACATACAAATTTTTTTTACCTTAAACTAATAGCACACCTACTTTTGTTATTTACTTGTATGTATTTTTACCGGAGAGCCCTGGCATAAGGCCACCAAATTAATGCGCTACATCGGTTATTTTTGACTATTTGCGGAAGTGTTTTTTCTTGTCATCGGTTATTATGGCCCTTGCAGATTGACATGTTAACTGGCATGTATATAATTCCGTTTGCATAAGACAATTAAAACAAAATGTTTCTTCGTAATTAAAAAAATAGTTTTCATTATGATGTTGTAGACTATTGAATGAGAATCCTAATTATAAAGTTTAAAGGTGGGAAATTGAACTTCATTTAAACAAATGTTTCCTTTTAGCAAAAATGCACTCATAATTCACATGCTGGTAATTTCTTTTGTCGCCAACAGACTTTCTACGCTGTCAGCGTTTGATTACAATTGTAATTGGAACTTCTTTTTACGGTACTCCGCTCAGAATCGGGACTTCTTTTTACGTTGTTTATTGCGCTTTTTAACAACGATAATTTTGTTGTTTGTCTATAGAAAAATTGTCGAGTAGCATGTTAGAACGTAATTTCGATGAAAGGAAACTGTTCGTTTAATAGTAACGAAAACATTTTAACAATTTTTTTGAAGATAAGGATACCATAGAGTTAAACATGTTTAAGCGATCAAATGGACACATAGACAAAGTATGTTACTTACGTCTTGGTTTAATATGTCTGAAACCAGGCCTCCAGTATTGTTGTAGAGCTTCATGCTCACTCCAGTACGACCTGATTGGCCCACTACTTTGTACACATTTCCGTCGTCATCCTTGAAGCTGTCCGGAAGCTATATTTTAAAAAGGTGTTAGCTGTCAGTGCTCGCTGTTACCGTTTGCAATGGTACAATATAGGATTCGACAAGCAACATGGATTATAAATCAATTGTTGAGTTTAAACATGCTAACGTGTTTGAAACAAATCGTGCCTTCTATGAATGCAAGTATCAGACGTGTAACATATATAAACACCGAACCATCAAAACAGAAATTTGACGTAGATACCGTAGATACCGTAGATACCGTAGTAGATACCGTAGATACCGTAGATACCGTATTTTGGCCAAAAGTGGCTACCACGCCACACAACAACACAATAGCAAGCGAACGCATCTGCAACAAACAATTGAAATTTATAACTTACAAATGAATAAAAGTTAAACAATAATTTTAAAAAAGATTTGCAAATGATATTAACTATAGTCCTGTTTGTTTTTGCACCTATAAACTTTCTTTTAAAATCACGATAAAATACGCTTGATTATAAAAATTATATCATATTACAAATTGTTGTTTGATTTTATTATTTCAGTAAATAACACAGCTATTCACTATTCACAACAAAATTATTCACATTAAATAGTACAGTTATTGCACACTGACCTTTCAGTAAGAACTAATTTCAGTAAGAACTTGTCTGGTACTGATACACAACAACTTCGCCTGCACTTTTTTAAAGTGAACGAGGAGTAAACAAGTAACCAATCGCTTGCCAGCATTTACTGACTCACCAACTTGTATTATTTCGACCAATCAAAACGCGATATGGTACCCGGACGTGTGCGTCTGGATCGTAAAATGTTGTATTTTTGATCTACTAGATTCTTTGCTTGGTTGCATTGCATGACATCCCGATACGCATGGCACACTAAATGATGATATAATGGGATCAAACTATTTTAAGACAGTTGGAAACTACATATATAAGCATACACCAAAATCATAATTTAACATACAGGTGTAGCTTCTTTAATTTGTATAACGGATGTAATAATTTGCAGTCATGCTCTGTGTTTTTAATCGCAAAAGTAGAGTCCACGATAGAATATCCATAGTTTTACATACAACCCTTTACGTAATGTTTTGTTTTTAGTTTCTCGGACATGCTGGAGGCGTAAATAATAAAGAATAAAATTATATAATGAACACATTTACTTCGCAATAAACATGACAATAAAAATTAGCATAAAAGGCAACCTTTGTTTAGTAAACATGCACATAAATTCAGCGTGATTTAAAATGAATTAATATATGTTTTACTGTGTATTTAAATTATAACTGCTAGTTGAGAAAAAATATTTGTATCCATAAGGAATACGGTCTCTGTACTGTATTACTTTCATAAAATTAGTTGCGTTGCATTGTTTTAAATTTTATTTTGTTTTTGTATTAGTATTTTCAAACGTAAAACAGTGTTAAACATGAAGGCAGCTGCGCCCCATCAACTAACTGCAATGCCTACGTATCCAGACAGTCACAGATACAATTTAAGTAAACAATATCGTAACATAGCATGCATGATGCTGATTTTGTTCAAATGCATTGGGGAGTTTAGAAATCAAGAATGATTAAGAATGCACCATGCTGACGTCTGTACAGAATTTCGTTTTTTTTAAAACATATTACTCATAATGTGCACTAAGATCTATGTGCATGTTGCGTTTTATTTGCTATTTATAACTAGTTTAGGTTTCAAATACATTTTTAGAAAACAAACACATCTTAAATAATTGTAACGTACAATTGTATGTGAACCAACGTATATTTGATATAAGTAGTATGAGTACATGAGAAAAACATACATATTTTAATTAGTCCTTCTTAAAAATCATGATAAATCATGGAATGTGTGGAAGTTGTAATTTATAAATATTGTTAATACATTTCTTATAACGACATGTAAACTATATTTATGTTTGATTTTCGTAACATTCTGGTTGAACGAACTGTATATAATTACATTTGTTAATCGGTGAATGCAAGTGTGCGTGTGAGTGTGTGTCTTTGCGTGTACATCATATACAGTGAAGATGCGCAATTTCCTGTATTTCAGCATCATTTGAGCTCAAACAGTGTGTAAACTGTAATATTTTTATCCAACTTCATCAGCCTTTGAACATGATTTTGCAATTTTATAGATCCGGATTTTTGAGTTGTGTTCACCTGATTTAATTGGTACATTCTGTTTGTAAATAATGACTTAATGCTATTTATCTTACATCATTCAAACGTTGTAGCTATTCCCAAGTTCTATCGAAGTCATCAGTATCTGATATAAATAGTTATATTTGATTAATTAATAAATATGGTACAGTTTTATCCCCGTATCATTACCAAAAACAAACGAGATCGTGCAGAGTTTTGGATTCAGGATACATAGTTACTGGCTCACTTTGGTTAACATGTATCAATATAGTATAACATTAAACAGCAGACTCATTTTGTTCTTCGGGTACATGCATTTCTATTGGTGGACTGCACCACCAATGATTATTGTACTTAGCTATAAACATATTGTTTAAAGTATACGTTGAGAAACTAATGCATTACTGCTTGGTTTGTTATTGGGTAACAACTTGTATACTCCCTGAGGCATACCATTTAATTACAACATTTATGAAGTTTATCTTGTAGACTTATCTCCATTACTTAAAAACACTTAATAATAAACTAAATGTAAAGCTAAACCTGTTTGGTTTGGTGTCAGCACTTGTTTCGTTTTTTATTCCGACTAAAGCTGCTTTTTTAACTCACATACATACGCTCTTCATGAATTAGGTTGAACTTACACAACTGCGTAAAATATTGGAAAATACTTGTACCATGAGAGTATTTTAATTTAAATGAGAATGTACATTGCTAGCCTCTTTAAAACATGTTAATGTGCGTGTAGTTCTAAATTAATGTCGTGAATTAAAATGATTTTCTCTCCTCCAGTTTACGTAACCCTACTTATTCTCCTATTTTTATTATCTGGAACAAATCGTTCACGTCATCAGTATAACAAGAAAATCAAAGTGTGGACCGGTTGTAGATGGGTCGAAATAATGTCCTCAGTGGTTCAAGTTTCGTCAATGGACATAGAATACAAACTAGTCATAACCAACCTACCAACGAAGTTTAAAGTACCTAGGTTTAAGGGTTTTGTAGTTATTGCCCGGTAAAGGTTCCTGAAAGAAGAATCAAGAATCATCTAATCAATACAATGTCTATGTCTTAGATTATGGTATCATCATAGCGTGGTTTATAACAAGAGTTGTCGGAGGACAGCACGGTCGACTTTCCTTGTACTTTTCAAAGTTATTGAAATTTTCTCTGAAACCAACTGTTTTGGCTAGTACTGACAGTAATTAAAATTTGCCCTATCCCTCTGTTTTTAAGACTGTTGGTGGAAGCCAACGGTCTTTTGAGAGGGTAATTTCCAAAACAGGTATCGCGGAAAACTTCTTATATTCTTTGCAGGCTACGAGTTAGTAAATCGAATCCTGAAAGGGTCCTTCCTCAATACAGCAAAAAAAAAAATCACGAATATTGTGTTACCTATTAATTATTAAAGATAATGTATGTCATGTGTATTATAAGGTGTATATCATGTAAATTTATAAAAAAAAATGTCCTAGATCCCATATGTGTCGTTCTTCAAACGTCAGAATTACTTATAATAACATGTAAGCTATTTGTGTTTTTGAAGATCCTTTTTCATGCCATGCAAATGAATCGAAATTTATTTATAAAACTAAACGTGCGCTCTGGTGAATAGAATTTACCTTTTGTATTGCATGGTATTTAATATGTGTGTTATTAAATAAATTGGATTTGCGCTTACATGCATATGCGTCAGCTTAATTTGGCCTTGATTACTCAGTTTTATACAACCGGATATTATTAAAACACAAATATGCCTTGTTTCTCTGATTTGTTAAGTACATTATTGTGATATAACCAATTCCTGCTTATGTTTTGAAAAACGAAATTTTGATTAATATTAGAAATGTTTCCATTGTTATTAAAATAATCCTAACCAATAAGAAACGAGATCGTGCGATAATTTGTAGTTTGTATTCAGGATACATGGTACTTGCTTTACATTAGCTCAACCTAATGTTTACTGTAATTTAATATTTTTATCGTAACTTATACAATAAGAGTGTACTGTTGATGCTGAATTGGTTTCACAATGTATTTGTGAAATTCTATTGGTCGACTGCGCCACCAATCACAATCGAAAGATAAATACATATTGCTCAAAATACAGTGGTGAATGCATTACTGATTGGTTTGTTATTGGGTAGCAAGCTGTAAATTTCCACTACTATATTTAACCTTTATCAATGTTTCTCCATCATTTACGAAACCTTTTTATTTGATTTCAGTCCAAACTGTTTACATTTGTAATTAAGGTTTCATGCGGTATTTAATATATTCTAAATAGGTAACTAATTGTAAGGGTTAGTTAGTAAGGTAAGAATGGGTTGTTCGTTAACTGCAACAAGAAATGAATTAAGCATGGAGGCCTATATTAACTAATGTTATATTGCCACTGTACAACTTAACATTTATTATATGCTTTTTTGTGAAATATAGAGTTTTACTGGTGAAAGAAAAGCTGATATTTTCACTGTTGGAACAGTGATTTTTTTTTTCACTGCAGTGAAAATATAATAAAACGGACTAGAATATATTTGTTCGATTAATTGCATACCTGTATTGGTTTATCTACCTTTTCAATTGTATATACACGTACATAATTTACATACGTAAACAACATAAAACACATAATAAAATGTATTTAAAATATAATATAGCGATATGAATATATATATATATATATATATATATATATATATATATATATATATATATATATATATATATATATATATATATATATATAATTATTAATGAGTGACTATTTTGGAATCATTTATGACGTCATTTTTGACACGTGAGTCGTAAGAGTTCCTAGTGTGATTTACGGGTTTGTACGAATCGTGTACATTAGCGTACATTATCGTAAAATTATCATCCTATCCGTATATACCCGTACAAAACCCGCGTGTAAACAGCCGCAAGTCCGTATAGAAACGACATCAACTCGTACAAAGAGATACTGACACTACGATAACTGACATCAACGTGTACAATGGACACACCAACTATGTTGTACACGAATGTTGAGATCTATGAGTGTTGAGTGCACTAGTTGGGTATATCGAGTTCCTAATGATTGTCGGGTAACGTCGAGAATGGTGGTGTGTTGCTCAGGAACTGTTGATGTATATGTAATACTAAAATTATCCGTGCCCAACTAATTGACGTCCTCAATCAACCACAATAAGTGTTAAACATGAAGGCAGCTGCGACCCATCAACTAACTGCAATGTCTACGTATCCAGACAGTCACAGATACAATTTAAGTAAACAATATCGTAACATAGCATGCATGATGCTGATTTTGTTCAAATGCATTGGGGAGTTTAGAAATCAAGAATGATTAAGAATGCACCATGCTGACGTCTGTACAGAATTTCGTTTTTTTTAAACATATTACTCATAATGTGCACTAAGATCTATGTGCATGTTGCGTTTTATTTGCTATTTATAACTAGTTTAGGTTTCAAATACATTTTTAGAAAACAAACACATCTTACATAATTGTAACGTACAATTGTATGTGAACCAACGTATATTTTATTTGATATAAGTAGTATGAGTACATGAGAAAAACATACATATTTTAATTAGTCCTTCTTAAAAGTCATCATAAATCATAGAATGTGTGGAAGTTGTAATTTATAAATATTGTAAATACATTTCTTATAACGACATGTAAACTACATTTATGTTTGATTTTCGTAACATTCTGGTTGAACGAACTGTATATAATTACATTTGTTAATCGGTGAATGCAAGTGTGCGTGTGTGTGTGTGTCTTTGCGTGTACATGATATACAGTGAAGATGCGCAATTTCCTGTATTTCAGCATCATTTGAGCTCAAACAGTGTGAAAACTGTAATATTTTTATCCAACTTCATCAGCCTTTGAACATGATTTTGCAATTTTATAGATCCGGATTTTTGAGTGGTGTTCACCTGATTTATTGGTACATTATGTATGTAATTAACGACTTAATGCTATCTATCTTACATCATTCAAACGTTGTAGCTATTCCAAAGTTCTATCGAAGTAATCAGTATCTGATATAAATAGTTATATTTGATTAATTAATAAATATTTGTTATCCCGCTGTCTTTAAGACTGTTGGCGGAAGCCAACGGTCTTTTGATAGGGTAATTTCCAAAATAGGTATGGCGGAAAACGTTTAACTTTCTTTGCAGGCTACGAGTCAGTAAATCGAATCCTGAAAGAGTCCTTCTTCAATACAGCAAAAAAATGACGAATATTGTTTTAAGATAATGTATGTCATGTGTATTATAATGTGTATATCATGTTATTAAAAATGTTACGTCAAATTAATGAAACCCGTATTTTCGCTATTTACTGGAATGTAACCGAACTATTCACTCGGGTGTCCTTGAATAAGACCACTAAATTAATGCGCTACATCGGTGATTTTAACTCGTTGTGAAAGTGTTATTTCTTGTTACCAATTCTTTTTCTGACAACAAATTACTGCAATGTATTAATTTAAAACTGTTGTATTTCTATGTTTAAGAATAGAAACCTTGACGCTACTCACCCCATATGCAGTATGAAGCGAGGTCTCGATATAATGTACATATAAACCAATGTTCATATTTCAGTTTGTTGTAAAGTTATGGGGCGAAATCTGTTTTTCCTTTTATAGAAACTTGACCTTGACCTAGACCCCACACAATATCTCAAGTTAAATATCGCTTAAGGTATCTATCTATGAAGATTCATTCTAAAAGTAGAGAGCTTAAACCAAAAGTTGACGCCGCCAAACCCACCCGCATTGAATATAAAATTTTGAAATGTAAAAAGGCCCATACTTTTGAAAAATATCAAACTAGAGTTACCAAACATGGAGTATGGATCCATTTAAATATTGGAAATATATGCTTTAAGTCTAAGTGGATTACCCTTAACCCGTTGGTATGATACTAGCTTACCAAAAAATCTTTAACTCTTCCTAAAGGCTTTGAATAAAAAATTCTTAAATGTAAATCGGCCCATACATTTGACAAACTTCGAACTAGAAATTCCAATCTTGGCCTATAGGTTTATTTTAATATGGGGAATAAATGTTTAAAGCCATTTTTGAGAAACTCGTTTACCGAAACACTTTAACCTTTAAAAATTCCTTATTAAAGTTAAAATTTTAAACTAGAGTTACCAAAATTGGCATATAGGTTCGTTTTAATATTGGAAATAACTGTTTTAAATTTGATGAAATAACCCAAGCCGTTCTTGAGAACCTAGCTTACCAAAATTTGTTTAACTATCCCGGACGCCGACGATAACGTTTGGAAGGGTAGAATGGCTTGAATTGTTTTCGAAAAGTCGAGCTAAAAACATAATGCGTCGTTTCACTTAGAAGCATAAGTATGGATACTTGTTTAGTTTAGAACAATCTTACAAAAGCTTTTCGAACTAATTTTATGTTTTACATACATCCACGCAAAGGATTTTGCATGATTGATAACATGCAAAACAGATAGCTTATAATTACAATATGTGTCGTTCTTCAAACGTCAGAAAACGTCAGAATTACGCATGATAACATGTAAGCTATTTGTGTTTGTGACCTTTTCATGCTATGCTAATGAATCGAAATGTATTTATAAAACTAAACGTGCGCTAAACTGGTGAATAAAATTTACCTGTTGTATTGCATGGTATTTAATATGCGTGTTATTAAATAAATTGGATTTGCGCTTACATTCATGTGTGTCAGCTTAATTTGGCCTTGATCACGCAGTTTTATACAACCGGATATTATTAAAACACAAAAAAACATTGTTTTTCTGATGTGTTTAGTACATTCTTGTGACGTGCTAATATTATGTGTTAACATCAATGTAGCGATATAACCAATACTTGCTTATGTACACCGCTAAATCACTAACTGTTTTCAAAAACGATATTTTGGGTAATTTTAGAAATGTTTGCATTGTTATTTAAATAATCCTAACCAATAAGAAACGAGATCGTGCGATCTTTTGTAGTTTGGATTCAGGAGACATGGTACTTGCTTTACATTAGCTCAACCTAATGTTTACTGTAACTGTATATCATGTACTCGTAACTTATAAAACAATAGTTTGATGGTGATGTTTTTACAATGTACATGTATTTGTGACATTCTGTTTACTTTAATTTGGTGTTTTTTATCGTAACGTATACAATAAGAGCGTACTGTTGATGCTGATTTGGTGTCACAATGTATTTGTGAAATTCTATTGGTCGACTGCTCCACCAATCACAATCGAATGATAATTGTACTAAGATAAATACATATTGCTCAAAATACAGTGGTGAATGCATTACTGATTGGTTTGTTATGGGGTAGCAACCTGTAAATTTCCTCAACCACACCGTTCAACTACTAAAGTTTAACATTTATCAATGTTTCTCCATCATTTACGAAACCTTTTTATTTGATTTCAGTCCAAACTGTTTACATTTTTAATTGAAGGTTTCATGCGGTATTAAATATATTCTAAATAGGTAACCAATTGAAAGTAATGTATACGTTATTCACGAATGGGTTGTTCGTTAACTGCAACAAGAAATGAATTAAGCATGAAGGACCTATATTCAGTAATGTTATATTGCCACTGTTCAACTTAACATTTATTATATGCTTTTCAGTGAAATATATCATTTATTGGTGAAATAAAAGCTGATATATTGACTGTTGGAACTGTGAAAGTAAAAAAAATGTTTTTTTTCACTGCAGTGGATATATAATAAAATGGACTAGATATATTGTTTTCGATTAATTGCATACCTGTATTGGTTTATCTACCTTTTCAATTGTATATACACGTACATAATTTACGCACGTAAAGAACAGAAAACACATTATAAAATTAATTGAAAATATAATTTAGCGATATTAAATTATATATGATTATTAATGAGTGACTAGTTTGGAATCATTTATGACCTCATTTCTGACACGTACGTCGTAAGAGTTCCTAGTTTGAATTACGGTTTGTACGCATTGTGTACATCAACGTACATTATCGTAAGTATCATCCTATCCGTATATGCCCGTACAAAACCCGCGTGTAAGCAGTCGCCAGCCCGTATAGAAACAACATCAAATCGTACAAAACCGCAATTAAGAGATACTGACACTACGATAACTGACATCAACGTGTACAATTTACACACCAACTATGTTGTACACGAATGTTGAGATCTATGAGTGTTGATTGCACTAGTTGGATATATCGAGTTCCTGATGGTTGTCGGGTAACGTCGAGAACGGTCGTGTAATGCTAAGGAACTGCCGACTAATTGACGTCCTCAATCAACCACAGTATTTCAAGGTCGACCGCGAGAGTAGAGATGGAGGGTCGAGTAAATCGGGTTTCGTCGTGTAAGGAGTCGTGGTGGGTCTGGATGATCGAACAGAGATCGTTATTGTTGTCAGGTAAGAGTAGTGGAGAAGTCGTGAGATGTCGACTGCTGGACCGTGTACAGCAAAATAGCCGTCGGGAATAACCTGTGTCTAAACCGTCGTTCGGGCATGGTCGGGTTATTTAGACGATAGAGATGATCGGGTTGATTTGTCCCTAATAGGAACAGAGATTCAACCATGCTTGCTCTTGTAATGTAAATGAGTTCTCTAACATACATGAGTTTCCCCCAAAATGCTAACTTCTTGATATACAAGTATCTTGTGAATAACTTAATTCAACGTGAAAACACAAACACCAACAACTGCCTCAAGTACAGTATGAGTGGTCTATTGTCTCCCAGTTTAGTATTCATAAGCAATATAATCCTTGTCATACTTTGCCAGTTTGGTTAGGAAGGTCTTCATCGTCTATTATGACAAGCAATCTGCATTATTTGTGTACAAATTATAAACAAAAGTTAAGAGAGGTACACATTTAAAGTTTGGTTACATTTTACATACAATTATAACAATTTGTATTTTTAATACGTTAATAAAACAATTATAAAAGATATATCTGTTGTTTTTTTACATTATCTGCTAAATTTAGTCTTGGCTATATTTGCTAATTTTTATACGTTTATTTTAGGGAAATATATGTTGCCCATTTATATGAAGGAATTCAGTTGAATGATATGGTTCATTTAGTACATTTGTATGACGGATACAAATAAATAACATAATATATCACATTTTGGCCAGTGTAAATAAAGTAGACATGTACACAGAAATACATATAAGTTGATTCAGTAATATTTTTTGATTCAGAATACAGCGGCTAGGTCAACGTTGGGTAAATTTGGATGCGTGGAATGTGCCTGTGACAAGTAAGACGTCGCTGCTGTACCTCAATTCATGTTTTGCATAACTTAAACTAGAGGTCGTGATATTTCATATTATTTAAGATTATCACTTTACTCATGTTTCTTGTCTTGTAGTGAGCAATATTCTGATAATTTAACTTCAAAAAAAATAAATAAACCTTGAACATTTTTGTCTGTCATAATCTAAACGACTAAACAAACATTTATATTGCAGTTAATAAAATTAGCAGACTTGATAAAAATCTTAGTTTGAAACATCAAACAAGAATAATATCAATTTAAACAGATAAGTAGTGTCTCATGACACCTTTCTTCTTTTCCATGTTATCCTTCATTTCGAAGCGCTCGTCATTCCACTGGGGGATATTGATGATACGAAATTTGGTCAAAATGATTAAATCAGGTTTCACTGTAAACGTATTAGTGATAGGTAGAACATATGTGCGTGCGTTAACCTTTTGACGCCATATTATTCATTTGATAAAAAATTTAAATCATTTAATATTCTATATTTTTAGATCTATATACATCACGATCTAGTAAATGCAAACAACAACAACAACAATAACCAAATAAATGATATTAACTCTTTATTATGTTAAAAAAAAAGAAATTCAACGTAGTACACTGATTGATTGTTGAACTTATTTCTCGTTACAGTTTATTTAATAAACAAGTAGAACAAGGATTTTAAATGTCAAATGTGGATCCATCAGAAGCTGCAGAAACTCTCCAGTCCCTCATGTAACATCTTGATTAACCCCAATGCCAATAGGGGTGTTCGTAGCCCTCGATGCATATTCGCACCCAGCGCCAGCGCCATTGCCACAAGCCGCAACCCCAGTACACACAGCGCCGGAGGGTATTGTAGGCTTGGCACACGGGCCTCACGCAGGGCCACCACCAGACGCGTCTCCAACGGCAACAACATCGGGCCCAACGGGGCCATGCCAGGATATGACGATCTGATAGTTCTGCATGGGAAAGGGAAATAATAACCGCAGGAACTGTACATAAGAAACAGGTATATCAAAATGTCAAGTTACAACTGTCTCTGATAAACCAAAATACGAGTGATTTCTGGTATGCTTGTCCTCAAATTAGGACAGAACGTTTGAAGACTTGCCATTTTAGTTTAATCAATATTTAAAAAGCAATTCCTGCTTATGTACAGTATAGGTACAGCTTAATCATGAACTATAGCATACACATTTTAAAATTATAACTAACGCGAGCATTTACAATTAAAAGTACTTTGAAGTTGTTTTACTATTCACCTAAACACAGCATGCAACTCATATTAATTACAATTTAATCACAAATCTAAAGTTAAAGGGAAGTTATTTAATGAATCATATAGACATATCGTCTTGTGAATGAATATTGCAATGGCATTCAGTGCCATCAGGTTTACATTAGAAGTATGCTTACGAAGTATATACGAGTTGATATCCGGACGACATTCATATACGAGAGGATAAAATCCAAATACTGATTTAGCAAACGAATCCAATCCCTAGTATAAAGTTCACAGGCTAAAGGTATTTCAGCCAATGATTGCTAAATTAATTGAACGACTTCAACGATGGAGAAACGGAAATGAATGAATGTCTACTGTCTACTTACGTCTCTTTCTCCGCTCCTCGCAGGGCACGTTCACCTGCGTCACAATCGTCATTCCCTTGCAGAACGCCTGCACGCTCTGCGGTACGGTGCCAGTGTACGGCACTTCCTCGTAGCAGTCGCCTTCCTTGACATTAGGCTGTAGTTGGTAAAAATATTTTGATATAAATAGTGTATATGCAGCAAGTGTACATAATAATAGAGAAAACTGTGCATGTTTGTATATGAGTACATTCAAATTCAAACAGGAGTATTAACACATGACCGATATCTAATAATCAGTGGTCTAACGAATCTCAATGCTGATTTTAACCAAGTTTATTCATATGTGTTATCAGTAGCAAGTACAAAATAAGGTACAAAATAAAGAAAAGAAGAAAACTAGTAGTTGACCTCACTTTGTCAAGTAATGATCGAAAATGATTTTTGTCATAAATTCATTGGTTAGTAGAGCGAAAACATACACACAGACAGTATATGCAGTTGTAATATCTTTACCACAATACAGTCCAATATAGACACATGCAATACTTTATGTACTATATACATAAATTACTTACATCTACGATCACGCACACATTTCTGGCAGGGTCGAGCACAACGATCCATCCCTAAAAGAAAGACTTTATTTCCATGAAACTTTCAAGTGATAGGGTAAATGTGAAATCCTCAAATAGAAGTAGTATCTTTTATTTGGAAAATGACTTCACGCATATATGCAAGAAAGACAAAATAATTTATTGGCCATATAAAGCCCTTGGCTCGTTTATTCAATTAATTTCTAATGGTTAATTATATGTTGCAGCAGTAACCATTTCTAAAAAATGTATATTGTTTTCTCCAAATAACTTATATGATGATAAAATAGTTCAAACATGCAATAATCAAAAGTCACTGACTTTTTTAAATTTTATTATCTTATTCAATAAATTAGTTATTTAAGAAATAATGTTCGATTTATCGTTGTTTGTCGGCCAATAAACAACGATTTTGAGTTTTGATGCGTAGAAATTAAACCAAGAGAGTGTTAGCCTGTATTGTTTAATAGCCACGCATCATAACGACAAAAAGTTGTTTATTGGCCAATAAACAACGATAAGGCGAATATTATTTCGATTCTAACATGATTTGACAGATATGTTTCGACTGTTGGCGGAAGCCAACGGTCTTTTGAGAGGGCAATTCCCAAAACAGGCATCGCGGAAAACTACTTCTCTTCTTTGCAGGCTATTAGTCAGTAAATCGAAACCAAGGTACTTCTTCAAAAGAGCAAAATTTCACACCCGTTTTCTTACATTTTAATTATTTAAGATAATGTATGTCATATGCATTATAATGTGTTTATCATGCGATTTATTACAATTTCAGTTTGTAAAACGGCCAATAAAAACATACAAATTTTTTTTACCTTAAACTAATAGCACACCTACTTTTGTTATTTACTTGTATGTATTTTTACCGGACAGCCCTGGCATAAGGCCACCAAATTAATGCGCTACATCGGTTATTTTTGACTCTTTGCGGAAGTGTTTTTTCTTGTCATCGGTTATTATGGCCCATGCAGATTGACATGTTAACTGGCATGTATATAATTCCGTTTGCATAAGACAATTAAAACAAAATGTTTCTTCGTAATTAAAAAAATAGTTTTCATTATGATGTTGTAGACTATTGAATGAGAATCCTAATTATAAAGTTTAAAGGTGGGAAATTGAACTTCATTTAAACAAATGTTTCCTTTTAGCAAAAATGCACTCATAATTCACATGCTGGTAATTTCTTTTGTCGCCAACAGACTTTCTACGCTGTCAGCGTTTGATTACAATTGTAATTGGAACTTCTTTTTACGGTACTCCGCTCAGAATCGGGACTTCTTTTTACGTTGTTTATTGGGCTTTTTAACAACGATAATTTTGTTGTTTGTCTATAGAAAAATTATCGAGTAGCATGTTAGAACGTAATTTCGATGAAAGGAAACTGTTCGTTTAATAGTAACGAAAACGTTTTAACATTTTTTTTGAAGATAAGGATACCATAGAGTTAAACATGTTTAAGCGATCAAATGGACACATAGACAAAGTATGTTACTTACGTCTTGGTTTAATATGTCTGAAACCAGGCCTCCAGTATTGTTGTAGAGCTTCATGCTCACTCCAGTACGACCTGATTGGCCCACTACTTTGTACACATTTCCGTCGTCATCCTTGAAGCTGTCCGGAAGCTATATTTTAAAAAGGTGTTAGCTGTCAGTGCTCGCTGTTACCGTTTGCAATGGTACAATATAGGATTCGACAAGCAACATGGATTATAAATCAATTGTTGAGTTTAAACATGCTAACGTGTTTGAAACAAATCGTGCCTTCTATGATTGCAAGTATCAGACGTTTAACATATATAAACACCGAACCATCAAAACAGAAATTTGACGTAGATACCGTAGATACCGTAGTAGATACCGTAGATACCGTATTTTGGCCAAAAGTGGCTACCACGCCACACAACAACACAATCGCAAGCGAACGCATCTGCAACAAACAATTGAAATTTATAACTTACAAATGAATAAAAGTTAAACAATAATTTAAAAAAAGATTTGCAAATGATATTAACTATAGTCCTGTTTGTTTTTGCACCTATAAACTTTCTTTTAAAATCACGATAAAATACGCTTGATTATAAAAATTATATCATATTACAAATTGTTGTTTGATTTTATTATTTCAGTAAATAACACAGCTATTCACTATTCACAACAAAATTATTCACATTAAATAGTACAGTTATTGCACACTGACCTTTCAGTAAGAACTAATTTCAGTAAGAACTTGTCTGGTACTGATACACAACAACTTCGCCTGCACTTTTTTAAAGTTAACGAGGAGTAAACAAGTAACCAATCGCTTGCCAGCATTTACTGACTCACCAACTTGTATTATTTCGACCAATCAAAACGCGATATGGTACCCGGACGTGTGCGTCTGGATCGTAAAATGTTGTATTTTTGATCTACTAGATTCTTTGCTTGGTTGCATTGCATGACATCCCGATACGCATGGCACACTAAATGATGATATAATGGGATCAAACTATTTTAAGACAGTTGGAAACTACATATATAAGCATACACCAAAATCATAATTTAACATATAGGTGTAGCTTCTTTAATTTGTATAACGGATGTAATAATTTGCAGTCATGCTCTGTGTTTTTAATCGCAAAAGTAGAGTCCACGATAGAATATCCATAGTTTTACATACAACCCTTTACGTAATGTTTTGTTTTTAGTTTCTCGGACATGCTGGAGGCGTAAATAATAAAGAATAAAATTATATAATGAACACATTTACTTCGCAATAAACATGACAATAAAAATTAGCATAAAAGGCAACCTTTGTTTAGTAAACATGCACATAAATTCAGCGTGATTTAAAATGAATTAATAGATGTTTTACTGTGTATTTAAATTATAACTGCTAGTTGAGAAAAAATATTTGTATCCATAAGGAATACGATCTCTGTACTGTATTACTTTCATAAAATTAGTTGCGTTGCATTGTTTTAAATTTTATGTTGTTTTTGTATTAGTATTTTCAAACGTAAAACAGTGTTAAACATGAAGGCAGCTGCGACCCATCAACTAACTGCAATGTCTACGGATCCAGACAGTCACAGATACAATTTAAGTAAACAATATCGTAACATAGCATGCATGATGCTGATTTTGTTCAAATGCATTGGGGAGTTTAGAAATCAAGAATGATTAAGAATGCACCATGCTAATGAATCGAAATGTATTTATAAAACTAAACGTGCGCTAAACTGGTGAATAAAATTTACCTGTTGTATTGCATGGTATTTAATATGCGTGTTATTAAATAAATTGGATTTGCGCTTACATTCATGTGTGTCAGCTTAATTTGGCCTTGATCACGCAGTTTTATACAACCGGGTATTATTAAAACACAAAAAAAAATATTGTTTTTCTGATGTGTTTAGTACATTCTTGTGACGTGCTAATATTATGTGTTAACATCAATGTAGCGATATAACCAATACTTGCTTATGTACACCGCTAAATCACTAACTGTTTTCAAAAACGATATTTTGGGTAATTTTAGAAATGTTTGCATTGTTATTTAAATAATCCTAACCAATAAGAAACGAGATCGTGCGATCTTTTGTAGTTTGGATTCAGGAGACATGGTACTTGCTTTACATTAGCTCAACCTAATCTTTACTGTAACTGTATATCATGTACTCGTAACTTATAAAACAATAGTTTGATGGTGATGTTTTTACAATGTACATGTATTTGTGACATTCTGTTTACTTTAATTTGGTATTTTTTATCGTAACGTATACAATAAGAGCGTACTGTTGATGCTGATTTGGTGTCACAATGTATTTGTGAAATTCTATTGGTCGACTGCTCCACCAATCACAATCGAATGATAATTGTACTAAGATAAATACATATTGCTCAAATTACAGTGGTGAATGCATTACTGATTGGTTTGTTATGGGGTAGCAACCTGTAAATTTCCTCAACCACACCGTCCAACTACTAAAGTTTAACATTTATCAATGTTTCTCCATCATTTACGAAACCTTTTTATTTGATTTCAGTCCAAACTGTTTACATTTTTAATTGAAGGTTTCATGCGGTATTAAATATATTCTAAATAGGTAACTAATTGAATGTAATGTATACGTTATTCACGAATGGGTTGTTCGTTAACTGCAACAAGAAATGAATTAAGCATGTTGGCCCTATATTCAGTAATGTTATATTGCCACTGTACAACTTAACATTTATTATATGCTTTTCAGTGAAATATAGAATTTATTGGTGAAATAAAAGCTGATATTTTGACTGTTGGAACAGTGAAAGTAAAAAAAATGTTGTTTTTTTCACTGCAGTGGATATATAATAAAACGGACTAGATATATTGTTTCGATTAATTGCATACCTGTATTGGTTTATCTACCTTTTCAATTGAATATACACGTACATAATTTACGCACGTAAAGAACAGAAAACACATTATAAAATTAATTGAAAATATAATTTAGCGATATTAATTTATATATAATTATTAATGAGTGACTAGTTTGGAATCATTTATGACCTCATTTCTGACACGTACGTCGTAAGAGTTCCTAGTGTGAATTACGTGTTTGTACGCATTGTGTACATCAACGTACATTATCGTAAGTATCATCCTATCCGTATATGCCCGTACAAAACCCGCGTGTAAGCAGTCGCCAGCCCGTATAGAAACAACATCAAATTGTACAAAACCGCAATTAAGAGATACTGACACTACGATAACTGACATCAACGTGTACAATTTACACACCAACTATGTTGTACACGAATGTTGAGATCTATGAGTGTTGATTGCACTAGTTGGATATATCGAGTTCCTGATGGTTGTCGGGTAACGTCGAGAACGGTCGTGTAATGCTAAGGAACTGCCGACTAATTGACGTCCTCAATCAACCACCGTACTTCAAGGTCGACCGCGAGAGTAGAGATGGAGGGTCGAGTCAATCGGGTTTCGTCGTGTAGGGGTCGGCGTGGCTCTGGATGATCGAACAGAGATCGTTATTGTTGTCAGGTGAGAGTGGTGCAGAAGTCGTGAGATGTCGACTGTAGGGCCGTGTACAGTAAAATAGCCGTCGGGAAAAACCTGTGTCTAAACCGTCGTTCGGGCTTGGTCGTGTTATTTAGACGATAGAGATGATCGAGTTGATTTGTCCCTAATACGAACAGAGATTCAACCATGCTTGCTCTGGTAATGTAAATGAGTTCTCTAACATACATGAGTTTCCCACAAAATGCTAACTTCTTGATATACAATTATCTTGTGAATAACTAAATACAATGTGAAAACACGAACACAAACAACGGCCTCAAGTACAGTATGGGTGGTCTACTGTCTCCCAGTTTAGCTTGTAGTCATCCTTTGCCAGTTTGGTTAGGACGGTCTTCATCGTCTATTATGACAAGCAATCTGCAGTATTTGTGTACAAATTATAAACAAAAGTTAAAAGAGGTACACATTTAAAGTTTGGTTAAATTTTACATACAATTATTACAATTTGTATTTTTAATACGTTAATACAAAATTATAAAAGATATATCTGTGTGTTTTTTTACATTATCTGCTCAAATTAGTCTTGGCTATATTTGCTAATTGTATACGTTTATTTAAGGTAAGACCTGGGTAATATACTTCCGGTTGATTCGTGATAATTCGTCATATATCGTGACCTTCCGACTAAACCGGTAAATTAACGTACTTTTACGTAATTCCGAACATGGTTCCCTGCGTTACAATTGAAATTATAGCGAAGGCCGAGAAACACGTCATTACATCCGGGGTATTCAAAATGGCGTCGCGAGATGCCAAAGGTCGTTTCGCTGTCAAGAAATTAGCAAAGAACACGAGCAAAAGACCACGAGCAACTTGTTTAGATCATGATTATTATACAAAAGGACATACTGCAGTAGCTGCAAATTTAACTAGGGGCAAACAAAATAATGAAAACCTAAATTTGCCAGGAAATGTTGACAGACATGGGTGGAGAGTTGGACGGCGGATCATCGAGTTGGGCTTTCTGTTAGATCAGTTGGAATACTGTGTGAAATGCAAGCTAGGACCAGTAGCATTAACTAAACATTCTATTGTTGGCGAGTTAAGAAAAGGGCTTTCGGGGTTCCTGTACGTCAGATGCAGCAATATAGACTGTGAACATGTAAACAGAGTCCCGTATGGCAAGACACACAGAGTTAAAGGGAGAGGCATGCCTTGTTTCACAGCAAATACAAAGCTTGGTGTTGGTAAGTTTATCAATATTTAATAAAAATGTGTATATACATACTCTTTCGTGCAATATGTTTATGCTGGTCAAAACAATTTTGCAATCCAACAAGTAAAGTCTTATCCTAAGTTAATTCAGCACAAAAATAATTTTGACAGGTTATAAAACGTTGCATTTTAGTATACAGTTACGATATAACAATATTAACAATTAACATCCAGGGAGTAATTCTGAATATATGGGTCTATTGAGCACAAGTATGATCCGTAATAAATTTAAAACTGAAAATCATTCCAGAAATAAGCTTAATGATATATTTAATTTGTTGTCTGTTCAAGTGAATTAGGGACGATACAGACCATGGACTATACGGACCAGACTGTACGGACCATACGGCCCAGATATGCGGACCATACGGACCATGTCTGAAATAATATTCATTTCGTGTTCCTTCAATATTGTATTAATAAATTTAATAAAATATTAAAGTTTCTGTAATTACACGGCATACATTTACGTTATTGCGTCGTTTAATGACAACATACTTGTTTAAATTTGAACATTTGCCGACCATACGGACCATGTCTTAATCAATAAGTATTTCATGTTCATTCCAGAGTGTAATTTGAGGCACATATATATAAAACACGTCTAAACAAATACATATCTATGTACAACAAATATCAATAGAAAAAAATACAAGCAAACAACCAAACAGACATATACACAATGTACCTTTACACTCAACCGTTCACACAGGTCCATACAATCTACAACACTCATTCAGCAACTCACTCGTACATATTTCTCTCTTCCCGTAGCGGTCCCAAGCCGCCCACAAACGCCCTTGGACGGCACGGGTTTGTTTGCTCTGGTGGCGCTTTAACTTCTTCTCTTTGATGAGCTGACATTGCATCTGCACCTCGTTCGCTTCTTCGTACAGCAGGGTGATAAGTAGGTAGAAGGACAGATTCCCCTTTTTCGCCCTGCGGTTAAGGCGGTTATGCCATCCCTCAACGTCGTTGTTAGTTCGCACTGATCGCCCGTATACCGACCAGTTTTCGACTGTCCATATGCTGTTGCTCATCCAAGTTTGATCAACATAAGCGAAGAAGGGGGCTAATTGGTCGCTTTGACCTTTTTCCCTGATATTTGCAAACGCGGGACGGATGTCGGCTGGTGGCAGAAGAGGGAGCGCGAAGGTCTTCCGCAGCATCTTGTATACTCTATCCCTACTCTCGTAGGCTGTCCTGAGACCAAGTTCTTAGCACTTTCGCCACAATGCTTGGCCGAAGTGGAACGCACAGCCCTTGATTTCAGGATCCGTGTAGACCTTTCGAATAGCCTGCCAGAGACCGGCCTCAAAGTCGACCACGAACGTTGTCACTTTGGTTTCGCTTAGAAGCGAGTTCACTTTCTGCAACACCTGAAATGATAATAATAACAATAATAATTACAATAAACCATACTGATAATAGCATTATTTATAAAATGCGATTAAATATATATATAATATAAGGTGATAAATTATCTGTAAACTATACTGTTTAGATACCTGTTTGTAATCTCTTCGTTTCCTCCCAGTCATGAGGACGAAGCACAGTGGTAGCTGTTTTATTACATCTTCGTACTTCACGAAGCCATGGATTGAAAAGAGTTGCGTTATCGGCGATTACACCACTTTGAACGTTCCGTCCATATACCATGTCTTTGCCTTCGACAGCAGCTCCAGCTGTGTATCCGTCGCTAGAATGACGTGTCTCCGTTCCTTTACCGTGACCGTTCCCCTGTAGAACGGTTCGTTGATCGCATTGTTCAGGTACTGTTCATCGATCTGAAAAAGAAATGGATAATTATGCATTACCCATTACCCATAAAAAAACAACAACAAAATACACATTTATGGTATGTACAATGGACAAGTTATTTTTTGTGGAATGATCTATGTGTCTGATTTAGCATATGGGATTTATCTTACCTCAAATTCTGTCGACACTGGGTCTTTTGGTCGCATGTTCTTGCGACACCTGTTTGCGAGTTTGAACAGATTTTGCTCACTGTTTCGAGCACCGGGTGGTAGGTTTGGGTCTGAGAACTCCTCCAACACACGACGGACAATGACGGGTGCAGTCTCGAACACGTCTCCACGAGCCGCCACTTTTATCTGTAATTAAAAGCGAAACACATATTAGCAACTATTATACTTTTCGACGTTGAAGTAATAAAAAAAATGGCTGAACATTTTATTTATGATATATGACAGATAAATTAACTATAATTACCTCTTTCGCTTTCTGAACAGCAGTGAGTAGACCGGGATTTGCTGGGTGACTGTGTCCCCGTGCGCCTTTCACAAAGGCATCCCCAGTTTGCTTTATGACCGCCGGACAACCAGTTCCCCTTCCTCGGACGCTGCATCTCCACTCCGTCACACCAGAGACCAAGGTTCTCTTCACCACGAACGCATAGCCTTCGCTGGAGACTAGCTTCCGGGAACCTTTCTTAGAACCACCGTCCACCACTGTGTATGTAGGTGTTCCGTCTATTACGACATCATGGACGGTTTCATCGTTGAGGTCACTGAAAAAAATCATTGTTGATTACTTAGCATTTTACTTTATAGGAATAATACCCAATTAATTTAATCAAATAACAAATAATTATGCGATATATATGACTATAGTGATAAATTATTGTATTGTTATAATAAGAAGTAAAACATCAAATAACAAATAATTATGCGATATATATGACTATAGTGATAAATTATTGTATTGTTATAATAAGAAGTAAAACATAGGAATGGTATTATTATTTGTATAAAACAACAAATATTTGTTTGATTTATAAATTTATTATATTATTATTATTATGATAACTTTTTAATTGGTCCACTTACGTCTCTTCTTCTTCCAACTCCACTGAACGCTCAGGTCGACTCACGTCAAACATTGACGTTGCGTAATCTGTTGCCACCACGTCCATAATATCACCACTTCCTGACTCTTCGTTCAACAACAGAGTTGACGGTGTGGGTTCAATGTCCATCGGTGCATCAGGCACCCGCAGTTGTACGTGGGTGACTTCATATTCACCTACATCCATGTCCTCATCAGTAGTATCGTAGTGACGACACCTCATGCATACGAAACGCAGTTCATGATGATTTCGAACAGCTTCGTCATATTCCTCCTCCGTAATCCCTGTGTTTCCACATCGGATATGATGCCACCGTTGGCACTTGTCACAAGTGACCGCTCTTGAGGTGGAGTAAATTCTCCTTAAGCAGAATAAACATGGAGGCGCAGGCATTTTTTCGAATATGGCAAGACCATGTCCATACCTGATATTTATATTGTCTTCAATAATAACGATTGTCACACTTTACCTTTAATTAGTAATTAAAGACGTGTTCACTCTATTAGTGTATATTATCAATTAATGTAATTGATAACATCAATCAATATGTGTCATAAATAGGGCGTACCCGAGATGCAAACATAAGCCGATGTTGTCTACAATAATAACGATTGTCACACTTTACCTTTAATTGGTAATTACAGACGTGTTAATCAATTAGTGTATATTATCAATTACTGTAATAGATAACATCAAATGAGTTCAAATCTGAGAATATGAAATAATTTTATTGAAATAATTATGAACACAAACGTTTCAATTTTTTTTTTTTAATGGTACATAGTATCATAGTATGCACAGCATAGTATTGTAGTATTTCGTGTATTAAAATAATCTCCATGACGTAAAAAACATGTGGTCCGTATGGTCCGCAAATCTGGGCCGTATGGTCCGCGAATCTGGGCCGTATGGTCTGGGCCGTATGGTCCATGGTCCGTATCGTCCGTATACCTGTTCAAGTCACTAAATAGTTAGTTGTAAATAGGAAAACTATAAGGTATAACAAGACGTTAATTTGAGTTATTCTTTTTTAATTTAGCCATGATAGATAACATTGGTGGTTCCGGGAAGGTGAACAACATGCTCTCCACCCTCAACATCGCCCCAATAAATAGGAAAAGTCTGCAGGAGATGGAAAGGCGTGCTGGAAGATTTGTTGAGTCTGTTTCCCAGCAGTCTGTTGATTCAGCTGCCCAAGACACCTTTCAAAAAGAAATGAGGTAAACTAAGTTATGTGTTTATTAATTCAATAATTGGTATAATCTTAATCCATAAAACATATTCGAACATTCTGTGTGAAATTGCAATTGTCGAAACGTGTCTTGAACATCCTATGGAAAAAAAAATCTGACAAGTTAAGATTATTGCATCATCACTTGACATTGTTTTTTTGTAATTTCCTCAATAAATGGCTAAAAAATAATGAAAAGTGATTTATATACAAATTTGTAGGTACGACACATTGTGCAACTGTGCAGATTCTGACTTATTTATTGTTGACATGTGTTAAATTAATGTTTGCCATTGTGTTTATCAATATTTATTTTTTAAAGCGACGTTTCCAAAGAAGAATCGAGGGTAGCAGCAGCTAGCATGGATGGTCTTATAGAAGATCTGGGTGTAGCAGCATTACCAGATGCATCACCGGCAACCAAGTAAGTTAACTGTTGAACAATTTTCATTATAAAATTGAATGGTATGTTCCAAATAAAAATCAGAATTGTTAATCAGAAGTTTACATACATATAGTAAGCACTTACCTCTGTATTCTGTATCAGTAGTGAAAATATGTACATGAACAGGTGACCATTTAGATCTTTGTACTCAAGCAAGCAAATTATATAATTTATAGTTGTTCTTTTTAACTGTGTTCTGAATGAAGGCATATTTTACATCTGTTAATTATTATGAAGCTTTTATTTTGGAATACTTCAGGTCCATCTTACAAAATGCATTTCTGTCGGCCGGTAATGAAACAGAAGGCACTGAAAACCCATCTCCCTCACCACGACTACCTAGAAGAAGGTGTAGACTGTTTGGCCATAACATGTAGAAAGACAACCGTCAGAAAAAATCTTCTGTCCAAGTACAAGGCCAAGAGTCGATACGGCATGTCCTGCTCTGCAGATACGGCTTGGTAAAAGCGTGGATTTGACAGCCTCACATGTAAGATTTCTTCTTTTCTATTGTTAGTTTTGTTTTATTAGTATATTTTGCTTCCTGTTTGTCCCTTTAAATTAGAATTTACCTATCTGATTCTTTTTAATAAGTAAATTCTAGAAATTAGACACTTTTAACAAAATATGTAACACAAGGTGAACTGAGTAGGTGCAATTTTGTTGGTATAGACATTATCATTACATTTTATTTAGGTCACTTGGACCTATCCATGAATAAGGTTTTTTAAAGATATTGTTTATTTGGTTAGGTCTTTTACACCTATTATTGCGGCTTCTTCCTGTGTTGCATGACGATGATCTGATAAATTAACTACATGATGCTATATCCTGAAATCTTTTTGTAAAAAGAAGGGATGTAGTTGATACTTGTTAGATCGTTCATTTCATCGTTCCTCAAAAAGTTGTAATTCTGTTGCTCTGGTTTCCTTCCTATCATTGAGTAATTAAATGGTAATTAAATTGAATACGTTTTATTCGCTTTTATTACGGTTTAATTTGAGTTACAATGCTATGAGGTTAATATTTATTTACAATTAAGTGTACAAGAATACTGCTGGGCCAAGTGTGAGGTTGAGCGCTCTAAAACCGGTTTAAACCCCCAATGTTTATCATTGACCGTTCCAAGGCGGTGACCCCAGCTTTATTCGATTATGTTTGTATGTTGTATGTTGTTTTGTATCGTACAGTGCTGTTTTGGCAATTGGTCACGTTCCATAAATAAAGGACCAAGTGCGTGTGTGTAATGAGAGAGCAATACTGCTGGAGCAACTGGAGTTTCACTTCTTTATATTGTGTCTTATCAGGTGCTAATGTTTGTATATTTCAGCTCATACATTCTTTATGAGTTCTTCAAAGATGGGGAAGAAGATTGTGAAGAGTGTCATCTGCCACCGACAGTGTTCTACCTGTAACTGGTGGAGACGTCATCGCCCTGGCCAGCCAGTACGACAACACCGATGTGTACGAAATCACTCTGGAAGTGCTCGTTCTATGGAGAGTGAGAGTGGAGAGAAAGCCGTACTGGATTTAGCTAAAGCAGGTACTCCAGTTGAAATTCTTGAAGGTGATGGCGACAACACTTTATTAGCCAGACTTCAAAGCAAGCATGGGATCCGTTTGAAAAAGAGATACGATAAAAACCATGTGATAAAAATTTTTGGCAAAAGCTTGTACGGTTTACAAAATGAGAAGGGAATCAAAATCAGCAAGATAACAATAAGTCATTTACAAAAAAGTGTGTCATATGCCCTTTCTAAGAACAGTGGGGACTTGAATGGATTACAAGAAAACCTAAAGGCAATAATTCCACATAACTTTGGTGATCATCAGTTGTGTCAGCCACGGTTTTGTGGTCATCTGAGAAATAACGATGTATCATATATCCACCGTTCGCTACCATACAAATCAAGTTTGACTGGCGAGAAGTTACGGCAGCGGTTAGAGGACATTATGACACCTTTTATTGCCAAAGCCAGCCAACTGGTGGACCTAGGTCCAGCCAGCAGTGTGAACACGCCAACCGAGAAGTGTCCCTAAAGGCTCCTAAGAATGTTTACTATGGTGGGAGTGAGGCATTAGACTTTCGAGTTCAGGCAGCTGCCGCATTTATCAACGAAGGAAGGAACTACATAGTAGAGGTATGAGCTGTTGAAAAGTTGTTGTTTTTCCTTTTTAATGGGCTTGTTGTACAGCAGTTGGAACAAACAAGTATTTTTCCCAATTTAAAGAGTATATTGCGAATTTCTTTGTGGACTGTCTTGCACAGTTTTGATAAAAGTTCCAAGTGCTGTAATTAAACAGTTACTTTGTTTATTGTTTATATTTGTGAGTACATGCTTTTAGAGTTTTAACTGTGCCGTTTGCAGTATGACACTTTGTTAATTTTTCGGCTGTTTTACTGTTTCAATGTTCTTTTGATTTTCAGTTTCCATGTTTTACAGTTGAGTTACACTGTTTGATTTCTCCTACAGCTACAAGTAAGTGCATACACACCAATCTTTATATTTAGTAAGGTCATATTATCTTACAATTTCAATCTTCACGTTTCTGTAATTACATCAAAGACACAATTTGTCTTTCAGTCTATGAATATCTATTGATACATGTACACTTCCCCCTTTTGGTAATATTGATTGTTCATATTTTTTGTCCTCGGACAATTTCCTCCAGATTAATATATACATATTTTATGTTGTTGTTTTACGAATAAGTGTAATTTCTGCAGGAAGGAATATGAGTACCGGTACATTTTATATATTCATCACAGGTAAACAAAAGTGCTGATCTGTCTCCTGGCTACTACACACAAAAGTATACGAAGCAGTGTGCCATCAAACGCCAGAAATGTCAGGAAACCTTTGCTAAGCCGTCAACAAAGGGAAGGCGCCTGTTCCTGAAAAAAGAGCGTGCTGTCAACCAGTCAGCTACAGAGTCACTCGAAGGGGCGACATATCAGTCAGGTTTGTTTGGTTTCTAGTCACCTTTATATACTTGTTTCTATACCGGGTACATTGTTTTCATTCAAACATAATGGTAAATGACTGTATAATCCATGTTTTTGATTCAAGTCTCTGTTTATGCTAATTAATATTAATTTTGCTCTGGTCTGCCTGTTATTACTTCTCAGTCTGTTATAATTTGTGTATCTGTTGTTAACCTACATGGTGTTTTTGAGTGTACATATTTATAAACCAATTCTCTGTGTTATTGTGCCAGTTTTATTCTTTATGATTTACATTTTTGCAGAAGTTGGCCATACGGATGACACTGACATAAACAAAATCCCCGATCCCATACCTCGTGGTGTATTCAAGCCCGTTTGTGCGAACCGTCTTATATCACTGTGGATCTTGAAACAACAGACCTTAGTAAGTACTGCTGTCCATTTTTTGTGTGAACATACTTACTTTTTATGTCTACCACTGCACTTCAGTAGCTGTAAAAATATGATCCAATACTACTCTATATATCTACCCCCCCATCCTTGATTCAAGTAGGGCCGTTGTCAATTACTGGCATATGTATGAGTACTTGGTATTGGAAACCCCAGAAAAATGGTGTATAATCTAACAAACAAACAACAATTAAACATTGTTTAACTCCAGTACTATATATTGTTTTTCAGTTCGTGGAGATGTTTACCCTCATATCACTCAGATAGCAGCCAAACATGTGGGCACCGGGAAGAGCTTCAACTGCTATGTGTTGCCTAAACTACCTATGAGTGCATCAGCAGAACGAGTGACTAAAATTGTTGTAACAAACAGTACAAAGATGTGTGTAGATGGTGTTCCTGTGGAAACAAACACTATACAAAAAGCACTCGGTGACTTGTTCAGCTGGCTGAAACAGTTTCGCAATGTGTTACTGATTGCTCATAATGGAAAACGCTTTGACTTCCCCATCATAGTTAATGCCACTCAAGCTACTGGAATGTTTGATGAGTTTTGTTCATGTGTGTTTGGATTGGTAGACAGTCTTCCAGTATTCAAATCTATCTCTCCTAAAAGTGAGTCTTACAAGCAGGAGGAACTAGCCCGCACATTGCTCTCCAAAGTGTATAATGCTCATAACGCCATGGATGATGTTGAGTGTTTATCCGAGTTGGTCAGTTATGCTGTTAAACAGGATGACAAGTGTGTGACAGTCAAGGGTTTCTCTCCTTATAATGTGAAGTACAATCTGGATTCCAACAAGGAGAAAAGGAAAAACTTGCCATCCCTGTCAGTTCTGGTTGCAAGTGGTGTCATGAAGTCGTCAACTGCTGAAAATGTTGCAAGTTCAGGGTTAAACTTTAAACATTTACAAACAATTTTTCTCCGAAATGGGGATGATGGACTGTACAATGTGTTTACAATGAGAAATAGTGAAGGGTTGCCAAGAGTGACTAATTCTAAGAGAGTGTTGGAAGCCGTTATTCCTAAATTAGTGTCCTACTTTGAAGGAAAAAAATAACTTGAATATGTCGATACCGGACTAATATTTATTAAATTATCGGTTCTAACTGTTGTTATGTAATGAGTTTATACTAGTTTTTAACCTTTTAAGAGTGGTTTATTTGTAAATCATGAATTTAATTTGAAATATATTGTTTAAAGTTGTGAAAACATTTGATAAAGACATTTTAAGCATTTTTTCATGAGAAAATGGCGATCAGAATTTAAGGGGGGGTCATCTTGTTTTTCCAATTGTCTAAAAGAAAATGGACGGTAAAAGTTTTTGATTTGTAAATATGTTATTACCTATACTTTGAATAAAATTTTGGTACCAAATTTACATGGTTACAGTCATTTCAATGTATGAATTTTGACATTTGAAAAAATTCCATGTAAATACTTAAAATCTGAAATGTGTCATTTTGAACTAAAATCACTGTATATTTTTGCTTATATTTTCTTGAACCCTTGTTTACTATTCATGAATGTTGTTTTTTTGTAAAATATATATACAGATGAATAGAAAACTTGCTGAAACATATTGATTTGTTCTTTTTTGGGGAAGAAATAGAGTATTTTGTAAAATAGGGCTTAGACTATTTTGCCGCTCAATTGTTGAAATGGGGTATTTACAAAAAACGCGTATAACTCTGAAACTACACGGTAAAATCTTTTAATATTTTAGATTTAGATGTACAATATGATACAAAACAGCAACATAGTGTGCAATTTTAGGGTCTTGATATTGCTCATTACCCAGGTCTTACCTTAAGGGACATATATGTTGCACATTTACATTTAGGAATTCAGTTAAATCATAGGGTTCATATAGTACATTTGTATGACAGATAAAAATAATACACGGAATATTATGCTAGTCAATTGTTCGAAGAGTATGAATTAGTCGAATGGCTTGTGTGATGACGTATCACACAAGAGGCGGAGCCTCGAGTGTGATACGAAATAACGCAAGCCACGAGACTCATCGTGTAACCATTATTATTACTGCAACGTTTATTTGTTAAAAGACGATGTGTACTCATTTGCACGGCACATTTCTTAACGAGTTTAACGATTTTAATACTATGTCATATATCATGTTAAACACATCTCGGCGACATAATCTCAAAAAATTAAAACAGTTTGTAAAATGTTTGTTGACTGGCATATCAATAACAAATCAATTTAATATAGTATTACAAAACAAAGCAAATACACCCATGTAATGTAACAAACGCATTGAAATGCTAATATTTTCATAAATATTCAATGAAACCATGCAAATTAAAAAATATTTAACTAGAAATGTGTCCAGAGACACGGATGTTCCCACCTATGCAGCCTGTTCGACATGGTGGAGTTTGTCTATATGCATACAAAATATTTTGCAAAAGACGAATTGTCATTTTATATTGTACTTTCCGTTAATGTATTCCCTTATACTGTGAATTAAGTTGAGATATCACAATTTTCCAACCAATAGTTTTACTGCTGACAAAAACTCTTTATAAATCTTAACCATTATACATATACATGACCTTTGACCTGTAAGTGTGACCTTGACCTTGGACCTAGGGTGCCAAGTTATTTGAAAATCCTCCAATGCTGGACAAATTATGCCCCGAACATGGTTGATGGCTTAAATTCTTATATTTGATGTTTGACCTTAAAGTGTGACCTTGACCTTGGACATAGGGACTTGGTTCTCGCGTGCGACACATTGTCTCACCATGCTTAACACTTGTGCCACGTTATTTGAAATGCCTTCTATGCTGGACAAAATTATGCTCCGGACAGGATCTATGGCTTAAAGTCTTACATTTGACCTATGACCTTTAAGTGTGACGTTAACCTTGGACCTAGGGACCTGGTTCCTGCGCGCGACACACCGTCTCTCCATGCGTAACACGTGTGCAAAGTTATTTGAAAATCCTTCAATGCTGGACAAAATTATGCTCCGGACAGGGTCTAACCTTAAATTCTTATATTTGACATTTGCCCTTTAAATGTGACCTTAGCCTTGAATGTAGGGACCTGGTTCGTGCGCGCGACACACCGACTCATTATGCTTAACAGTTATTTGAAAATCTTCCAATGGTGGACAAAGTTATTGTCTTGACAAGAATCCGAACATACGTTCATACGTACACACGTACATACATACACACGTACATACGCAATACGTACTTACGTACCCACGGACAGGGCTAACTCTATATGCCTCCATCATTGATGGTGGGGGCATAAAACGGGCGACAACTCTTGAGGGACTTAACCGCCACTTTTGGACGTGAGCTATTCACAAGAACGACAGCTCCTCCGGTTGTCACCAGACTTTTGTCGTTGCGATAACGTCATTGAATTTCTTTGAAGTCCATGCTACTGTGTACGTCTGTGCTTCTATCCAGCCCATTTGTCATCGACCGACACAACACTTCAAGTACACTCCATTTAAAACACGCAGAAATTGACTTTCATGTAATTTAGAATGTTTGGAATTCTCAGTTACTCGATATGGCGATACAAATTGGTACATTTAACATGCAACAACATTACTGATTGCCTTTTATCCATTATGATTTTAACGTATTTTCTAAGCTCAATTGTGTCGACGTCAGAGACACTTTCGATTTCTGGGTAAAACCAGTTCGAAAAGATCATTCGAACGCTCCCCGAGTAGGCATCGAACTCAGTACCTCCCCCAGTCGCAAGGCGGACACCATATACATTACACCGCTGCGATCTATTTTTATCTCTTTATCGCCCAACGCCATTTATCATAATTTAGACCAGTCATTTTTTTTCTTATTTAGCGCGCTGATTATATACAAAACTGAGGTCGAAGTTCAAGCTAATATTTCCACGAGATCAAAGGTCAAGGTCACCACAGGGAGCACTTCTCCTGGTCGGGGTTCATGTAGCTGCCTACTGGACACTGAAACGCCTCGGAAAACTCGTGCGAGTTGCGTAGTTCACCTAGCACCCTGGAGTGGCCAATAATAATAATAATAATAATAAAATAAAATAAAAATAATACTACATACTACTGCCGCTGAAACTGCTAATGCCTTTGCTACTGCTGCTGCTACTACTACTACTACTACTACTACTACTACTACTATTACTACTACTACTACTACTACTACTACTACTACTACTACAACAACTGCTACTACTGATACTACTACCACTATGACTACCGCTACTGTTACTGCTTCTGCTTCAACTACTAGTTATGCTACTGCTTATGCTACTGATACTGTTACAGCTACATCTACTATTTCAACAACAACAACTACTACTACAACAAGTACTACTGCTACAACAACAACAAAAACAACAACAACGACTACTAATTCTTCTACTTCTACTACTACTACTACTACTACTACTACTACTACTACTACTATACTACTACTACTACTACTACTACTACTACTTCTACTACTTCTACTACTACTACTACTACTACTACTACTACTACTACTACTACTACTACCACTACTACTACTACTACTACTACTTCTACTACTACTACTGCTACAACTACTACTACTACTACTGCTACTGCTACTGCTCCAACTACTACTTTAACAACAACTTCAACTCTTACTACAACTACCACTGCTGCAACAACAACAGCAACATTAACGAGTTCTTCTGCTACTATTACTACTACTACTACTACTATTACTACTACTACTACTATACTACTACTACTACTACTACTTCTACTACTACTACTACTACTATACTACTACTACTACTACTACTACTACTACCACTTCTACTACTACTACTACTACTACTACTACTACTACTACTACTACTACTATTACTACTACTACCAGAAACCACCATAAAAACAACAATAACAACAACAACAACAACTACTACTACTACTACAACTACTACTGCTACTTCTACTACTACTACTACTACTACTACAACGACTATTTCAACAACAATAACAACTACTACTACTACTACGACTAAAGCTACTACTACTACTTTTACTACTACTACTACTACTACTACTATTACTACTACTACTACTTCTACTACTACTACTACTACCACTACCACAAAAACAACACTAATAACAACAACAACAACAGTTACTACGACTACTACTACTACTACTACCACTACTACTACTACTACTACTACTACTTCTACTACCACTACTACTTCTACTACTACTATTACTACTACTACTACTACTACTACTACTACTACTACTACTACTACTACTACTACTACTACTACTACTACTACTACTACTACTACTACTACTACTGCTACTACACTACTAATTGTACTACTACTACTACTGCTACTACTACTGTGCACAATCTCCAAGTCACAATCAAACATATTTACCTGAACATTGGCAGACTGTGGACACTCGTGAGCACGCTCCTCTTGGCCGCCTCGTCTGTGAACTTGGAACACCACAACTGAAGTATATCAGCAGGTAAAGTATTTTCGATTATATTTGCCTTTAAATAATGTTATTGTCACATACATTGTATTACAATTAATCTGGACTTTTCTAAGGTCAATCTGAATCATGCTATTATTTTATGAAATCATTATATTATTTTATGAATGCTATTTTCCATTATTTTACTCAGTGAATATAGAAACGACAACCAATGCTTTCGAGAGTACATGTATATGTGTAAGGGCGAGATAATCGGCTACTAAACATATACTTTGTTATGCAAGAGCAACGGATGTTTACATAGTAATTTTAACATACTTGTGCAGTGTTGACAAAGAACAACTGTTCATTAGTGAACTTTGTCAAACCCGGAAGTCGAACATCTTGGTTCCTGTGCTCCTTCAACCACAGTTTGTACGCCTGAAAAAAAAGCGGAGACAGTATTAAAATACAGCCTGTACAGGGAAATAGAACATTAGAAAAACAGTAGATAATGGAACAAACAGTCTACGGGGAAAAATACCTATACGGACTGGGATCAAGACTGGCAATAATATTTACAGACCAGGATCTATAGTGGCCGGGATCTATACTGATCGAGATCTATACTGCAATGGATATATACTGACAAGCAACCTCACTGACCAGGATCGTTAATGACTACTATTTATACAAACCGGAATCTATCCTGACCGGGATCTTTGCTGACCGGGATATATACTGATCGGAAATTATACTGACCGTAATCTTACTGAACAATAGAACACCACTCTTTATATTTAAACAGTTTACCGTATTATTAGCTGTAGACGCAAACTCACCATAAAACTCTGTTTGATCCCGCCTATATCGGCTATATTTTCACTTAAAGTCATGTTGCCATTTAGCTGAAACGACAGACAGAAAGGTTTTCCAGCCTTATTGGACTCAGTATGGGGTATTTTCACTTTCAAAAACATTATGCAAAGTACTTGCATGCAACTGTAAACCGTGATAATGATGATGATGATAATGTTGTGATGATGATGATGATGATCATGATGATGATCATCATCATCATCATGATGATCATGATGACCATGATGATGATGTTGTTGATGATGATGATGATGATGATCAAGATGATGATGATGATGATCATAACGATGATAATGTTGTGATGATGATGTTGATGATGATGATTTTGATGATGATGACGACGACGACGACATAGACGACGACGATGATGATGATGACGATGAATATAAATATGATGATGATGAAGAGGTTAGCATCTGATGACTTACATTCATATGGATATTTGGAACTTTAAATTCGCTGTAGTGGTTGGTAACACATTCGGAACGCTTCAGGTAGTTGTCGCTTGAATAGTTGCTCCACCAGTTGTCAAGAAGGCCTCTGGAGTCGAACGCTCGACCTTAAAGTGTGTAAGTACGATCTTACAACAGATGTAGTAGCATAAATAGAATAAAATTAAACGAATTAACATATATTTGTTATTAAAATGGAATGAAAGTTAAGAACAAACATTGCTGTTAAACGCACAATAAGCTAGTTGTTTACCACCAAATAGTTTTCGTCTGCACATTCGGAAACTCACATGCGTGTATATACGTTGATTTGACAGTTGATTTAGGTTACATAGCACTAATAAACGATGCAAAAGTCGACACTCGTCGTTTGAAATATCCATCACAATGATACTGAATTATCAGGATGATAATGAAAATCTAACGGAATTGGTTCATTTACATTTCAGACTGAGGTATAGGTTAAAGTTCCAATGAATCTCTAGTTATAAATGCTATAGCTACACTCTCAACAAACTATATTTGCAGACACAAACAAAACGGCAAAATCGAAGTTTTACAGAGACAATACATGTTTGGATAACGCTACTTTCAAAATAGCCTATAATCAAACAATTAAACTTTCCTGAGGCTTTCAAAGCCCAAAACCATAGGCAGTTAAACTTGACCTTTCTTGTCCAATCCTACTTTCAATGTCAAACCCGACTTGCAAGGTAAAACCCTATGTGCAATGTTAAACCCTACTTTAAATGTCAAACCCTACTTGAAATGTCAAACCCTGCTTAAAATGTCAAACCATATTTGCAATGTAAAACCCTACTTAAAATGTCTAACCCTACTTGCAATGTAAAACGTACTTGCAATATAAAACCCTACTTGAAATGTCAAACCCTACTTGCAATGTAAACCTTACTTGCAATGTCTAACCTACTTGCAATGTCAGCCCATAATTGCAATGAGAAACCCTACTTGCAATGTCAAGCCCTACTTGAAATGGAAAACCATACTTGCAATGTCAAACCATACTTGTAATGTAAAGTTCATACCTGAGGCGTCGTAGCCGTGTGTTATCTCGTGACCAATCACCAGTCCAATCCCTCCGAAGTTTATAGACCTTTAAATGGTAAAATCAATGTTACCAGATCAATGAACTTATTGATATTCGATCAATGGTCAAATTAATATGAATAAACCGACGTGTAATTATTATAAACAAATTAATCGATTAAAACTGTTCTCAGTACCATCAGGTAAATATATCATTTACATAACAAGAAATTTAGTATTGTATCACTAGAGTAATGGTATATGATTACTAATATTTTATTTAAAATGCATATGTATGAGCCAGCACGTGTTTATTTAGTGTTGATTTGAAAACACACATTCACTTACGCGGGAGAATTAAAATCGTAGTAGGGACTTTGTAATATACCAGCCGGAAATACTGCAACACAATGAAAAATAATGAATTAAAGTCAGGCACTTGAAATGAACTTACAAAATTAATCAATAAAAGAAGGCAGAGAAAAATTTACATATACAAATAATACATAGACACATTTTCTTGGTATTATTTGATATCTGTGCAATTCAATACACATGTAATAAATAAATGTGTTGAATATTGCTATGCCTTGAATTTAAAGTTATCAGCTGAATTTTCCTGCCAATGCACAATCTCCAACACACTCAAAACTTCGAACTACATCTTTTGAATGGTAACAAGCTGCATTGGATTTGTACCTTATTCATTACATATTTGCATAATAATGTATACAGATGGAATAACTTTTCACGAAACCATTATGGTATCTCGCATTCTAATGTCTCAAGACAGTGCCATTTTAAGTTTCATGAAAAATAGATCTTTATCTTTTTATGTCTTTTTATATCAGTAAAACCAATTTCCATAATTTCCACCATCTATTATTCAAATATGGTTCAGTATATATTTACCAATAGCATTAAGTCCACTGTGGTAATAGGCATTCACAATAGCTGGTCTTTCAGGCCATCTGCAATAGTCAGTTCGAACAAATAAAAACCATGCCCCGTGACTATAATGAGCTTTCTCGTACTTATACCGGTAGTGATTTGTCACGTTTTCCAGATAATATGGCTGTAATTTCGAAAATGATGCACAGATCATAGAACATTAAAACAGACCACCGTACTTTGCGCTATTAAACTTTAACTAGTCCATCTTCTATTTCCAGAGAATCCATGGAAATCATGGTTAACCAGCAGTTCGCCGTATTTCACCTTGGAATCGCAGTACATGACTATGTGAATTTTGGAATACGCGTGCATCGAGTACCACAATTGAAAGTAGCTACAGTGCCCTAAACAAACCTCATAACGGTCGCCATTTTTTTTAAATATTATGAATACCCTTGGCGCTCGTCAATGATTTATTATACACGCCACGAGGGTATATAACCCCACTATGATAATGGATACCCTTACTTTTCATAGCTCGGTTCCCGAAGCTCCGCCAATTGTTTTAAGCTAGCGTGTCGCCGCATAATCCGCAGATTCTCAAAGAAGTTGTCTCGAGAAATCTCTACCTGCAGAAGTGGTTGCATTTATACTCGTATAAAGAGTTAAATAAATCGTAAGCTTGTTTTATTAGAGGACTTTGTAACGAAAGTAGCATTCGTTCTGTGATGATGTTGGTGTCACAGTTCGAATTTTGAACTTTATGCCTATAAATTGCACATGTATGTGTAAAGTGAGAACGAAACAAAAACAATCAAATATCTTATCTAGATATTAAAAACATTAATTGAATTAAATTGATGAAAAAGATGTCACGCTCATTATTGTCATTTGATATGATTTATATGGATAAACTATATATCATACATATTAACAAGTGACCCTATTAATCGGGCAAAATGAATCTCAATCTGATCATACCTGTTCGTAGTACTGTTCCAAGACGCTGTCGTTGAAGACAACACTGGGAAATCCTATCAGAGACTTCATGGCCTCCAGCTGAAAATTATGGGAAACATTATAAATAAAAATTATTTTAGTTTTTACACGTGCATAGTTGTGTCATTCATTCATAAAATCCATCCATAAAATCAACTACATCGTCCGAATGGTCATCATCATCGTCATCATCATCAACATCGTCATCGCCATCATCATCATCGACATCAGCAACAACGTCGCCATTACCATCATCATCATTATCATCATGATGATCATCATCATTAACAGCATTATCATTATCATTTTCATCATCATCATCATCATAATAATAATGATAATAATCATCATCATCATCATCGTCTTCGTCGTCGTAAAACAATATCTGACAGTGAGTCTTTAAACAGTTACGAATGTTCTTAATTTAATGGTCATCATCATCGCCATCATCATCATCGTCGTCATCGCCATCATCATCATAGACAACAGCAACAGCGTCGCCATCATTCTTATAATCATGATCATGATCATCATCATTATCATCATGATGATGATCATCATCAACATCATTATCAGTATCATCATCAACATCATCATCGTCGTTATCATCAACATCATTATCATCATCATCATCATCATCATCGTCGTCGTCGTCGTCGTAAAACAATATCTGACAGTGAGTATTTAAACAGTTACGAATGTTCTTAATTTTATATTTCGGTTTAAATATACAAGTAGATTCATTCTGTTCGTTAATGTTATAATAGTCTCCGCTTCAAAACATTTTTTTGTTTAATTGTTGTGTTGTCGGTCATCTGTTTATATATTTCAATAAATGCTGTTTTGTATGGAGGTTATCTTGTGCCAAAAATGTACAAATGTTTTTTGTAGAAAAATTTTGTACAAATCGACAAATTACAAATGTAAAGCGGTTAAAAATTAACTAACATTTTGCAGTTTTCAAGATTACACGTGCAATTGTAGAAATACGATTTTATTTTAAGAAATATAATTCCGCTCTTTCGCTGTTAGTTAATCGCAACATGGTTTTGTGCAATTTCTAATGTTATGTTATGGAAAAGGAATCGGTAGAAAACCAAAATCCTATATAATATCCATTCTATTGAATAATTTCTCATAAAAAAGATCTAGCTTTACTTAATTCAATGTTTTGAATATGCGAAAAAGTTCATCTGACAAAGCGACAGTGGAACAACGCAAATGGAAAGTCGCCGTTTACATTTCTCGGTTTACAAAACTCGAAAGAAACAAGTATCGAATTTTGCACATGCCCATATATGGAAAATGTCAATAAGAATGTGGGAGGAGCCTATCGAACGCTCGTGCATCATCGGAAATTACCGGATTTAGTGGAAGGTCTACAGTACTGTAGACCGTTTATGTCAAATATACATTCTAGCAAAGTTACGTAAATACATCCGGACAGTATGTAAATCCGGACACCGGAAAGAATTATATGTTCGTATTATCTATGGAATTTATTAAGCCATCTATCTGTCTCGGTAATGTAAGATATATTTCAGCAGAAACCACGGCGTTGGTCAATATATATTGCCGCCATAGAGTCTTTTGATGGTTTTTGCTGTTCAGATTTATTCTGAACGCGAATTATTTCAGCTACCACGGCGTATACATATTGACAATTGTTAAAAAAGCTGATATTTGATTCCACAAATGCCTGTGTCGGCTGTGAGTGTGAGCAAAAGCTGTTCTGAGAGTTTCTGTCATACAGAAGACATTAACTACAGTACTTTAATCTGTCACATAACCTAATTGTGACATATTTTAGTTTATCAGTTAAAAAAATTCTTGTGTGTATATTTTATATCAAAAGTAATTGGTAATGTATGTTCATGGCAAATGTATTAATTATATTAAGCTTTAAGAAAAGACATGTGTAAAAATTATAAAAGCGACCATTTCCATTGTCATTATGTTCACTCACAAAAAGCAGTAGGCCTACTTATATCTTTGTGCTAGTTACTAGTATATGGTAATGTTTTGATTCACAACTGGGTATGTCCTGAAAAAAAAAAAAACAACAACATACACTTGTACATGTGCAATAATTATGCAAGGTTCTTAAAAATGACATTTAATTGTTATTATAATGAACTTAATATAATAACATGTTCTGAATTTCATTATTTCTATGTAAATATTAACTGATTTCTGTACAGCCTTGTTCTTTTGGGTTATATAAGGCATGCAACCAAAGGCTTTATTTTAAGTCCCTCTCAGAAAATGTGGAGGGTCTTGAATCGTTTGTCAATATAATTTGACCAGTTGAAATCTTTGTTTGATAGAGAATGCCAATTTATTGTTTTTATTTTAACAAGAAGAAATTACTGAGTGATACCTTTGTATTATTTTTCAAAATACAATTGCATTAGAGAAACATCATATTTATGTTCTTAAAGGCTTTAAAATAGGGCACTTTAGGATACTTTTTTTCTTAATTTAAAATATATTTCCAATTTCATGAAAAAAATAGAAACAGTCGTTGAGACAAATACTTATTTCTGTGGAACTTTTTTGTTAAAGTTCATGCATTGGATCAAAAGCGATGAGAGGAGTTATTGGCACTGTGATATTTACCAAAATCAAGTAACAGATTTGCTTCTAGCACATGTTGGGCCCTACACAGAAATTGAGTTAAGCACATATACAATGTACATTAACAGTAGCTCTAAATATGTGTTTAGTGACTCATTCATTAGATTAATTACTCTAAGCCAGTGTTTCAGAGCTGTGCATTAGCTTGACTACCAACTTGTCCTGTCAGGCAAGTACTTTGAAAATTAACTTGCGCGATTTGTAGACGGAGCTCTTGATTGTACTGGTAAACCATTTCATGGCCAAACTTCATCGACTACATTAATTTGCATACGGTGAATCCCGAACAACACCGGAGAAAATTGGGGGCGGGGAGAATACTTCGGAAAACTCCGTAAGCATTTCCTTATATGGAAGTCAGTGAAATTGCAACTTGCGATTTGTCATTTCCGAATCGCGATTTGTCATTACCGAATCGCAATCGGTGAAGTGTGAAAGTAAGTTGGTCAGATGCCAAAACTTAATCGTTATTTTACATTTTCATAAGTACGTTGAGAAGAAATAGAAGTGCAGGGTAATAATGCGAGTGGTCAAAATAAAGAACTGTATACTGATTTTAATGTTTCCAAATGTAAAGGACTGCTGTCTTATTAATTTTTATGTAGGTATCTAGTTGGTAATCAAGAATTCGATTTGTTTTCACAATAATGTACTTTTCTTGTTTGAAAATAGAATTTAGATGATTTACTTTCTTATTTTAGAGAATGGATTTTATACATCTGAAAATTCCGCTTATATTTCTATGTTTGTACATCATTACATTTTTGGCACAAGATAGCCTCCATAGTTTTGAACATCAGACGCAGACGATTAAAATAACTGGCATCCTCAATCCTAGATCTAAAGTTTTGTCAAGACGAGATGTGACGTCATCATGACGTCATTGACGGTCACTAACACGTTACCTTCTTCAGAGCTTCGGTCTTTGTGGACTCGTCCATCCAATCGTTTTGCAGAACGATGTTTTTAAAAATCCTCCGAAGGTAACTGATAAGCTCCAGCATCTGCACAAGTGGGTCACAATCATGATTAAATATTGTAAGTATGTCATAACGTAAAATAGTATTATTCTGTGGAATTTATTATACAAATGTAGGTGCCTGGCAAAACCAATAGACTATAATTTATGACTAAAATATATTGTGTTATGCAATATATTAATTTCACAGTGGATGACAATTTGAACCATGTTCAATGGGCTACCAAACTGTATGTTATTGTACTCTAACAGATCTACATGTAGCGTATGTTATTAATGCCACTCGTCCGAAGAGTGTCTATCAAAACACCAGTCTTAAATATTTTTTTTTAATTTTTTTTTTTTTAAATTAACTGTATAACGAGTACATAAATTCATGTTTATATGCACTGTGAAAAGCAACTGACATGATTCCGCTCCCGAGGCCCGAACGACTTTTCCGCGTACATTCTTCCTGTGGCGCTATCAAGAAACTCGTTCGTAATTTCCGCGCATCGCAAACCACGTGACTTCAACTGCTTGATCCCCTCGGTCACCTAGGTAATCACGGTGAATAATAATAATAATAATAATAATAATAATAATAATAATAATAATAATAATAATAATAAGAATAATCAGAATATGAATGACATTTGTTGAAGCGTCTATTATGCCCAGGTCCATAGAAATAAATTATTTCTGTTTATATACAATAATTAATGTTGGGAATCATCCAGCGTTCCGCCAAAATAATACAATTAATTTGAATAACATGCCTTTTGGAACTCCAGTTTCTTCAGACTGAATTTCTCCTCCAGTGTGATGAACTGCTTCGTTAGGAGGCGCCACACGAGGTAGTTTGCAATAGTTCTGTGAAGAGAAATGTTTAATACAATTTTTTATCACATGCCATACCTTGTTTTCCGTGTAATACAGCCATTGTTTTCCGTGTAATACAGCCATTACAAATATTTTATCTTACACATGTGTAAGATAACATATTGAGCTTTTTCACTGGCTACACATTCTTTGACTGTTTAATCGCATTACGTTATTTTGGTGAAATGACGTCGTAAACATGAAATGACGTCAGTACACAACTTTTAGAATTTATCTCACAAAAATTTCGGTTGTTTCTTTGCGTTTAAAAGCATGTGATAAAAATTTTCTGATACTCGTTGTCATTTCATACCATATTTATTAAACTCGTCCAGGACATGTGCTAGAAGGCTCGCCAAAGGCTCGCTTACTAACACAATTCCTGAACTGCTTTAATTAAAAAAACAACAAAAACACACCTCGTGTAACAAAATAAGGTATGAAATGACAACTCGTGTCAGATCCTATTATACATATCTTATTGTTAAAGCATACTCATACAATTAATTCAGTATTGATAATTAAGTTTCATTTTGTCAGCATTATTCTACATACAACTTTAATACACCTTGATCTGCCAGGGGCGTACTCATACTTGCTTTAATACACCCGTACGTACATAACGAAATGGTCATGCAATAAAAATTGAATAAACCACGAAATGACTAAAAACCTGAGGCCTAGCCCGAGTTAGGATAGATATAACTTACCATTCTATATCTATAAAATAAACAATCACAAACACAAATACATAAATAAAAAAGTGATCCTACATTTTAAAGAGGCTTGAACATTGTTGGTATATTGTTGCAAGACTGTTCACTGGTCAATGTTTACTGAATCCTAATGATCGTCTTAATATTAGAAACACCATTTGGTTCACTAAACCCTTTAAAACAAAACAAAACTAGATGAGCGTGTCGTGGAAAAACCGGGCTTAATGCATGTGCGTTAAGTGTCGTCCAAGATTAGCCTGTGCAGTCCGCACAGGTTTATCCAGGACGCCACTTTGCGCCCACAGTGGATTTATGTTTAGAGGAGACTTCCTTGAAACAGAAAATCCCATAAAAGCGGACTGCACAGGCTAATCCGGGACGACACTTTATGCACATGTATTAAGCCTTGTTTTCCCACAACATGCCTCATTATACAACGGAAAAACAACAATGACATAACGGACCGTTTTGACGTCCTGTGTAGCAAGGGAAACAACTCGTCATAGTACGGTTTCATCCACAGTACGACTGGTTCACTTTCGTTGATCTGCACCCCTGCATCTCTGAACGTCAGTTGCAAATATCGCAACCAGTCAAACTGAAACCGGGTCATAGGTTCATCAGTACCAGACACAATTGCAAACGACAACAATAACGCTAAACACTAAAGCAATGAAAACAATATTAATACGATTTTATTTAATACCTTGGAAAATGTTTTAAATATATTATCTATTGAATATCATTAATTGTCGCTGTTTTACAATGCATATCTCTATAATTACATGGTACTTTTGTCGACTGAAATATGCGAGCCGAATTGTAATTAATTCCGCTCTTCTCTGTTTTTCCTAGTATATTAATATCCATTGTGAAACCTTCTTACTACTTAAGGGTGTAAACCATTAGCAACTCTTCAAGCAGCTGCTTAAGCTATCAATACCCTTTATTTTACAAATTTATTTAATATAAAATAGTTTGGTCTTTTAAGATGAATGTCATTTATGTTGGTTACCATGGAAACATTGATGTACGCCAATTTACAGTTGTTTTATATTCTAGTGCTTATTAAAGAAATAATTTTCGATTTATCGTTGTTTATCGGCCAATAAACAACGATTTGGATTTCTGATGCGTAGGAATTAAACCACGGGTGTCATGTTAGAATAATGTTTTAATTATATAGGTTATAGGTAGTAATTGCTATGGCAACATTTTTTTGAAACACTACAACAGCATAATTGAAGCATTAGAGGCAAAGGTTACAAACGACCGTAACCGGTAAGCACCGTTTGTAATAAGACATATTTCATACTATGTTATATTTCTTTGCATTGTATTATATAATTTTTAAAATATTGTTACTGTTAGAGGCCTGGGGCCTATACCACACTAGAACACCGCGAGTCGGATGTGTCACCTGACGGGGCATAACTCAAGTATGATAAGAGCAATTATGCCGAAAAACGAATTTAACCTTCATTTTATGCCTAGTAACACTTCTCTAAAGTTTCATAATGATTGCACAATAATTTCTCAAGTTATTGTCTGCATAAGCCTGATTTGAACATTTTTTATAAAAGGGGCATAACTCAAGTACGATAAGAGCAATTATGCCGAAAACCGATCTTAACCTTCATTTTATGCCTACTAACACTTCCCTAAAGTTTTATACTGATTGCACAAACTTCTCAAGTTATTGTTTGCACAATCTGAAGGGGACGCCGCCGACGACACCGCCGACGACGCCACCACCGCCGACGACGCCAAAATAAACCCCTATATACTTTTCAGGCGACACAAAAAACTGAATGGACTTCATTATAATAACTGATTACTTATTCATTAAGGTCACTAATGAGAGATGCCATGCTTACCTGCGGATAGAGCGTCTGCAGCTGGGACACGTTCATACGCCGGTAACTGCCCTCCATGTCACGTCGGTTTGCGTACGCTACGGATATCTGAGGAATAAAAATAATTTAAAGCGTGTCGTGGTAAAAGAGAAAAGTGTGGTCCCTGATTCGCCTGTGCGTACTGCACAGGCTAATCCGGGACGGCACTTTACTCACATACATTAAGCCCGGGTTAGTAACACGCAATTGTTGATCGCAATATGACTTATCAATTGCGAACTACCGGTAATCAACAAAGGCACCACCCTCGTGGAAAGCCTCTACACTGATTTTAATTTTAAGGTTTTAAATTTCATATTTTATACAATACGAACAAATCTATCAAAGAATGGAAAACTTGCATTTAGACCAATAATTAAGACCTTATTACAATTTAAAAAGACGAGAACTGACGGAGATTTTTTTGTTTGAAGCCAATTGTATTATTCCGTTTGCTTGTTACATTCGTATAAACTTATATTTAGTTTTTCACTGTCCAATCAATTGTTTGTGGTAAAATCGTTTTCATCTGATTACTGACTAATATTAGATGTTTGTCAAATGTTTATAGAAACAAGACCATCATAATTAACATTGTTTCACTATTAATTTTCGGGAAATGAGCTTTTGCAAGTGTTACTGTCGAGTGTTGATCTACTGATGATACACCCCTTTAAAGGTTTCTTTTTACCACCATTACTTTGAATAACCTTTGCTCTACCTGATCCAGATTAACTGATGTCCATTTATTTCTTAATCTATAAAGGTTACGAAGATAAAGTCGATTGAATTAACCAAAATCTAAAGCATGGTGCTTGGCATGTTTAGGCCATTAATATTATTCGAGTTAATGTGAAATATTTGAAAAAAAATCTGCCATGATTTACGAGTTTTCATTACAGCAGTCATCAAAAGATATAGCTGTCTTGATTGTGCTTGATATGCTAAGATACCGGTATTTGAGCAATTAATGATATGCGTCGGTAGAAATAAATAGTACCAAATAATGGGCATTTGATCAATATCGTTAAACCTCTATCTCAGTAAGATTCGTAGTCTAACAGCATATCGCTAGTTGAGCAAGCAACCATTGTATCTGATATAGAAGTGTTAATCAGATACAACAGTTTAAGGCTCATCCCTCAATATGTATATAGGTATATGTTTATGAACTGACAATACCCAGGCAACACTTGTATGTACCAGTGCAATTTCCTTTTCAAAGTTTACGGTATATGTTTATGGACTGACTCCACATAGACAACACTCGTATTTACCAGTGCAATTTCCTTTTCAAAGTTTACGATTTCAGTCATTTGTTCTACGGCTACTTGCGCGTCAGCCCCCATCTCTTCTGCAACGCTACTCGTGTACTTGATATAAGCTTTAATTAGGTCGGGATCCTCGTACATATCCTTGCCCTCCATTAGTAAAGAGGGCTGGTCAAACTGTTCGAAATAATAAAAAAGAAAAAAAATGACCATACATTATTTCATGTTCTGTAATTCTTACAACAAAACAAAGGGTCCAAGAGAACATGTAACGCTGTGCTGGAATGCGATAAAAAGTTTAAGTGTGTGATATCTTCAAAGGAACGTTTATGCGAAGATATAAAACTCTCGGAAAATGCCTAGGGAGTGATGCCATTTATAGATATATCTAGTTAAAGCACTGGTGGATATCTTGAGCAGCTGACCGAACCCATCACAGCAGTGGCAAACCCAAGAAACATTCAATACGTTTCATCAAAGTTGGATAATAGTTTCGGATAATGCATGTTTACTACTACGACTACATCTGTTTTCTATACTCACGTATATCGCGTGTTTTCCATACACTTTGTAATCGTTCAGGATATTTAGGGCAATCAAGATGCCATGCGGTATTGGCCAGACGAAATTGGTCGTGTACTGACGCGCCAGCGCCACACGGGCTTCCAGGTCAAAGGTCGACTCGTTCCAAGAAGAGTTCATGACTGGCCAACCTCCGATGTTCTCTATAAAGGTCAATGCGTCCGCTATTCCGCGACTTGCGACAGTTTCTGAAATTAATGATAGGCCTTTACAAAAATACATTGAAATCATGTATGTACGTGTTGTTTGTGCTATGTCCATGCCTTGCCATGCAAAGTTCCTCACACGCTTTAACACGTGCACTTTTGAGTATAATATATTATACGTTAAACATGAGTTACATGAGAGCAATTATTGGATGAAATACTACGATTTTTTGAACGATTATAATGGTCCTTTGTGGAAAAGTCTATAATAAGAGTTGAAACTAGACATGATCATTCTGTTCACTGCAATTAGATATATATGTTTATTTTGCACCTGTATCTATGCATCTTGTATTATGGACGGAAAGCTATGGCATTGATAACCACGCCTACTGAGGTCAATCTCTGACAAACACCGTGGAGAGTATACTAATGTTATTACAAGACATATCCGTTAAACAAAGATGTCCTGGCTTTCCAAATGGCTCAACACAGTGTCAATAAACAGGATTTGAACATTATGTGCATTATGTACTAGACATAAGCGTTTCTTTCTCACCCTCATCCATGCAGGACCTGTAGAACATCTTGGCCTTTCTCACTGGCTCGATGTCATTTTGGTCTGGGACCTCCAACAGGTCTGAAATATACACGTAAACGATATAAGAGACATTGACAAAATTAATTAATGTATCGGCCCTTACACATATGTCAATTGCATCAGCGGCGACATACACTAGATTTCAATCATTTCCCGGAAAATGCGTTTTTCTTCGGTTTCGGTAACAGTTACGAGGATCGAAGTCATTCAACAGATTTAATGGGCTTCCAGTGTCGTGAACTCTCGGGTCCAATCTGCTTTACACTTTATAGTACATTCGGCGAGAGACAGTTCTGAAAACCTACCCCGTCCCGCGCACAGCTATTCTATGCCAGGTTAATATAACTTTAAGTATATTTCAAAATTGGTTACTGGAAACAATTATCACACGCATAACTGTGTAGCCTTACATAGGAAACTGTCAGCATTACACTGATTATTTAAGGAAGAACACATAAACATGCACATTTCCCTATCTAATATTCATCCCGTACCAAATTTCTCCCCATACCCAGCGCCCCACTACTCCCCATACCCTGCGCCCCACTACTCCCCATACCCTGCGCCCCACTACTCTCCACATCCTGTGCCCCACTACTCCCCGTACCTTGCAGGTCTCTCTCTAGACGGTCTGAGACCTCCTCCATGGTGTCGATTGAGCCCTTGTACTCAGGGACCCTGTGGTCTTCCACCCATCGGCCGCACGCGAACTCGTAGAAGTTGTCACAAGGGTCCACACGGGTGTTCATGGAACCCAATAGGCGGGTAGCTGTGAACATATAACAGAATCATAAGCCATTTGATACCTTTAGGCCAGTAATATTGTACAGCAGTTTGTCACAAAGGTTCACACCCGTGTGCATGGAAACCAGCAGGCCGCCCGCTGTGAAAATATGACAGAAGAATTATAAGCCATTCGATATGATGAGGACAGTATTATTCAACATCCGTTGGCACAAAGGTCAACACCCGTGTTCATGGAACCCAGTAGGTGAGCCGCTGTGAACATATAACGGAATCATCAGCGAATGATCCGTATCTATAGTACAGTGTCATTGTGCATCAGTTTGGCACAAAGATCCCTACCGTGTTCATGAACCCAGCGGATGGACCGCTTTTAATCAAACGTCTGAATGATAAGCCATTTGATATCATTAGAACATTGTAAATCATTTTGGAACAAAGATCCACACCCGTGTTCATGGAAAACAGTAGGCGGACCGCTGTTCCAAAAGTTCGAGTTCCAAGAACCTATTAGACAGGCGTTGGTGGTCATTTGACTTCTTTAAATATTCAATTTGATGTATCAAAGATTGAACGTTACCATAACAACGTAATGTTAAATGCATGATGAAATGAAATAAAAACATGAAACAATTACATTTCTTCTTGTTAAAAAGCGTTAAATAATCAGCATCATATAGTCTAGTTTTCTTATCATCATTATGTAATACAAAAAACGCCGAAATACTGGGTGTAAAAAGCCAGATCACATAGCTTGGTTGTATATGGTAGTAGTATAACTTATAGTATAGATCTAAATACAATACAATGATGCAGTCTCCTGCAGATCAACTGGCGTTTCACAGTGATAATATTTAATCACTATTGTTAATATTGTGTTAATAAAACACTACGTAGTATGGTAATAAAGTCAAACCTTAAAGGGACTGACCTCCAGATGGTCCAGTCGTAAGAATGCAAGAAAATTGTCGCAAATACACGATTTCCTTACATAATCGTATAGAACACATTAAAAAAATTAGACATGCATGTTTGATTTGCTTGAAAAACAATGATTTTTTTTATCGTTTCGGTTCTTTTCATCGTTAGACAATATATAGCGTCTGCAGACACTATAACCCATCAAGTAATTCAAAAATAGCGCCGTTTTTTTTAGGATAATCACGTGCCAGTTGAGTTTTGTCGAGTAGTTCATGCGCAAACTGGAATCAGGTGCGGGAATACCGGGTTCAAGGAATGGGCGAGCTAACTCAACTTCTATTTTTCAATGAAATATACAGTTTGTGTCAGTATTTCATCATGTTCTATACAAATAGTGATGGTTTAACGCTTGTGTTACCGGTAAGGCATAACTACAAAAAAACACCCATTATTTATGCCCATCTGGAGTTCAGTATCTTTAAACATTTTGTAAGAAATAGACGTATATGACGACTGAAATATATAAGGCCTAAAAAAGTTGTTTCTTTCCGTTTACCCTCCCCCCTCCCCCCACCCCCGCTAATTTTTTTGCGCCGACCCTAAACGTTTTTTTCGGCGTAGCTGCTTAACCCGTCTTTTCACCTTTTTCAATATTCAATCAAATGTTGGATAAATTTCCCCTCAGTAGTCACGAATGAATAAATCCTAACGTTGCATGGGCTAATTTGAAAATATTCGCACAACACTGGTAAAACAGAAGGGGTTCAACATGTTTATTTTGCCACGATGTAAATCAAAACAACTTTCGAGTTTTGTTTCTATATTCGTGTACTATAAATAGCTGCATGAACGGCGTATATTGCTTGATCCGTGAACGGCGTATATTGCTTGACCCAATACTAGCGAAAGAATTCATCCTGGACTTCAAGGTCAGTGCCCGGTCAGTTTGCACACTAAGCTGATGACGCCTTCTGGCTTTCAAGAACGATATGCTTCAGATGCAATGAAAAGAGCAAGAAATTGGACAACATTATCGTTGTTGGCATATTCTTACAACATAACGAGACATATCACAGGCCAAACTATTTAATATATTGTTGAACATTTGAATGCGTGTGCATACTTTAGAAAGAAATGTCTGATTTAATAAAATACCCTTTACTACCATTAATCTTTCCTCTTGAATATTCAATTAATCCTTAAGAAACTGACGAGCAGACATATTTATTAATGTTACAAAAATCAAAACAAGAAACTAACGTAAAACTATATATCATGTCCAGATATGTTAGGAGGAGTAACGCATGATTTAGTATGTGAGCATAGTGTGCTGTTCGAAGCTAGTCAGTCATGCGACGGATAAGTGAATTATAAAAGAAAACAAAACACAACCAAGTTACACACTTGTCAGTTTTAAATTTATGTACGTAGAAAGTTAAATCTACATTCCTTATTTTTACAATTAGTTTACCATAAACGCTGAATATCGTTTTTAAAGGTATTTCTTGTTTTGCCTATCGATCATTAACGTTTTCTGACTTTTGGTCAAACGAGCGGATTCCGCTTCTATGTGGCTTTTCGGTAATTTTATTTTGAAAAAGTAAATTTTAAAAACCATATTGTGAAATGTCAATGACCTTATCTACAGCTAAGGTACAGTTTCTTTGATGGGAGGCGTTTAAACATTGTAGATGCAGTCCAATATACCTAAAACTGCGTGGTAAATGTGCCGTGATGAAAAAAAGTTACTTTTTACCTCCCCCCACCCCCCCACCAGATTTTTTTTAAAGATGTAAGCGGACACCAACAATTATTTTTTTGGCATAATAAAAGGACAAACCAAGTGAAATATGATTCTTAGAAAAGTATGACTACCTGTTTTGATGCAGTAGTCTTCTTGGCAAAGGTCCAAATCTGAAAATAAAATTAAATACATCCACATAAGAAATCTACGATGTTACTTCTGTAAACAGTTTAAAAACCTACTCTTCCTATTCATATTATACGTTTAAATGTTGGGACATGTATTGGAATCTCTCGGAATATGATACGATTGATTATAAATATTTAGTTGTTCGCAGAGCAACTAGATATACGGAAATATTTAAATGCGTGCCAGTCTGGCCTTACGACTTCAGGCTAAAAGAGCTGAAAGTAGTTTGTCTTGACTTAGTTTTTTTGTAAATGTCCAGTTTTTTGTGGGTGTTTTGTGAAATGTATTGATTCATTTGATGATGTAACAATGTATTTCGCGTCCAATTAAACCAGATTTTTGTGGTGCCTCCACCCATATAGCAAATGAGATTATTTGTATCTGCAACAGACATACAATACCCATAACTTATGTTCACTTTAATATATTAAATGCAATTTTAACATGTATGTATTACTGTTTTTATAAATAATGCAGATCAGCGCAAAGATTCAATCATCCAGTTTGGCCCGCAATATGGCGAACAAGTGTATTTGTATTAGTTTAAACCCATTTATTTTAGCTCGATTGCCTCAACAGACTTAGGCTTCTTGAGACACCATTGAGTTCGTTTCCAGAAAAGAATCAGTTCTTGTGTCTATGGAAAGATCTTGAGAACGCTCCCTGAGTGGGGATCGAGCCAAGGACCTCCCGGTCGCAATGCGGACACCATATCCACTACACCACTGCGACCATTTTATTACATAACAGTGTTTCAAATTCAGTCTAATTCGACGACACATGACGACCCCGTTGGAAGTAAAATGTTAGGGAGACACGTAAATCATTGAGTGCGCTAGTTAAACACCACCAGCGAATAACATAGGACGCCCCTGGAGTGTCTAGTGGAGACGTTTATTAGCGACGCCCCTGGAGTGTCTAGTGGAGACGTTTATTAGCTTAACCGAGTCTGCGTCCCCAAATAAAACTAAATGTAGTTTAGATCCTTCCCTGAGTCGTTAACAGTCCCGTCACTGCGTAATTTGTGTGCTTTACAGTCCGCGATAATTATGTTATTATGTTACTCTAGTTAGACAGTAGAGTAAAAAGGTCATCTTATTTTCAGAAAAATAGTCATATATTGTGCACTGCAGGCGAACATATGGTATCGTTAAAAAAGTAATACAAATATTACAATATGAATGATTGTACAACATGCAATAACAAATATAATTTTAAGAAATACAACAACACGAGCATATACGCTGTCATGTATTTCTTATTTACAAGAGCAATGACTTGATGTTTACATTCATTAAAACATAAAGCATAACATTTAAAAGCACTCAATGTAAAAAAGGTTCATTGTTACGATATTCAAGGAAAAGCACATTTAAGTCTGAAGCGTTGGGTGTAAGCATATTGCAGTGCTCTCATTTCTGTAACGCCATGAGATGGATATAATAGTACATTAATATAATTATGTTATTTATATATTATTTAACGTACTCTTTATTGTAGTGTACACTTCTCTAATTTACAGTTGATTAACAGTTTTTGTACGACATTTACCTTTTTAAATTAAAATTATGAAGGCAACTGCAATTTAAACTAGGTACATTGTATTAAATACATTATTTAAGAAGAATGTCAGTTACATCTTTGCAAAACAGGAAGGTGCATTGTTGTACTAAATGAACAACGAATTCATTACACATTTATAAAGTAGTTTTAGATCAAACATCCATTGATGCGATCGATGTTTAATCAAACACGATCGTTGCCATCAGGAATTCGTAACATCAGATCTAATATTAACCATTTACAATCTCATTCGTTCTGCCATTTGTCATTATAGCTCTGTCATTTACAAATAGTAGCCTATTCTGTTATTTTCCTATCACATCGAAAGGTTTTCTTGTTATTAAAAAGTACACATTCACCTTTCAACCCCAATACAAGAGATAACACTAGAATTAGATCAGTGTGCTACATGCGACGCCTACTGATGCCTTCTGCAATCGAGAAAACAGCATGTAACGCCGATTAAAATTGCGATTGATGTCAATGATTATTGTGCGTTCGATGGTACAAATTCCTTGTTGAAATATTACACACTTGGTTATAACTAGTTTATTTCTCGTCTCCACTGTGAAATCTAGGTCCGAAGTTAATAAAAGTCAAGAATATTAAGAACAGTGCGAACAACATATGCTATTACATAGGTAACGTATTTATGTCAAATACGCAACTTCATGCCTAGTTAATTACCGGTGACTGCTTTTACATGAGATGTATTTTCTGAGATATAACACTATTTTTTAAATTAATTAAGCAACTGAAAGTATGTGGACGAATTTTAAGTAGGCTCAAATCATCTTAATGCAGGAATAACTAAAGCATCGCTAGAATATTAAATAGATCTAGATATGCACTACTTTTTATTCAGAACACAACTTAACATCAAATAAACATTAGCCGTTATATATTTCTTTCCACAGTTTTATCTGAACAGTCAATGAACGTTTCGATAATTCAGCCCAATCAGTAGCAGATATTTGGACATTCATAACCCGCTGGTCAATATCAAGCGCATATTGAAATGAGCAATACCATAGTACATGTACTTGCAAACCTGTATGTAATTGTTTGTAAACGTGTATTTAAACCATTACATATTATAGTCAAGTTAGTAACTGCCCTTTACTCAAAAAATCAAAACAATAATACCTAAACAAAGAATTTCAATTCAGAAGTCACCGCAACCGAAACAGTCTGCCACGAGTGAGCAGTGAATAAACACACGCATCCTTGTAGAACAAGTTTCATTGTAGAGACATCAGTGTCAATTAGCTCTCGACATAATAACACTTATCCCCAGTAAATTACCTGATGGTTAAAAAGGTGCGCTTTTGAAGCAATCGGAGTTACGTGTGTGAACCAGGCAGTGCCGTTCTGGTGTATCATACAAACGACTGGTCACGACGAGTACAGTTAGCCAAATAATGACCATCACAAACATGATGCTGACAATAACGGCTGCTGCGTAGATGAATGGTATTAGACAAGTACCATACCTACCGAGTTTGAACTCTAAAAGTGGCTGTTTAGAGAAAACAGCTCGCACGTTTAAGAAAGACTGACATAACACGAACATCTGACATTATGAATGATCATACGAGTAGATGCGCCCATTGTAGCGTCTATTAAGTATAAGTATTTGCCAATGGAGGCCTATTTTACTACACATGCTGAGCTATATTTTATCTTGAACTGTTTTCAACTCCCATGTATATGTAGTCCGTCGGTCACTTGTCTTAAATAAATCACATTAATATTTTTTTTAAACGTTTTCCCTTTATTATTATCAAAACAGGCATGAGAAAAATAAGAATAAGTTAAGGTCGTCTGTTTAAGTTCATAATGTAAGCAAAATGTTAACAAGTCGCCTTTTTAAATTTTGTCCTTAGTATGCAAACTACGAGCGAGAAATGCGTATTTACTATACCAAAGCTATAGCTATGAATTATTATTAATTTGTATACATAATCATAATACTTGTCACTTTTTATTGTATTACATATATTAACAAACTGCATCGCTTTGAAATCATATATGAGAAGATATTGCAAAGTTATTGCAATTCAACAAAGCTGAGTTAGTCTCGCAGTAAATACGAATGTGAGGGAACTGGATTTAAGACGCATGCATTAAACTATTACTGCAGACACAAATGATGAAAATATATCACGGACCAACTGGGTCCGTATTAAAAAAAACATACTCAAAAATATGAAGTTGAACTTGAATATAAATGTTTTAAATAATATTCTGCCCCCAGGGCCCATATATATAAAGATTCTTAAGCCATTCTAAACTAAGTTGAACATTAGTCAAACTTAGAATTTGTGTTTAAATCACTATGCTTTGGAAATTTGAATTATATTGCAAATTATGTGTCAAAATCTTACAGAAATGCATTACTTTGTCAGAAAATCCAATAATTAAATTTGAGAATTTATAAGATTTTTTTAATTTTTGTCGAAGATTCTTCATAAATACTAGCCCTGATGTATATGTACATATTTAATTATTTATGTTTAATATAATTAAGCTACAATTGTTAAAGGCTTACTGCTTTTTTCCAAATGAATAAAAACAAAACATTAAAAAAAATAATTCCATAGCTTTTCAGATATGTATGTAATTACAAAGTTATTCCGTGGCCTTGTAAACACGGGTTTTAGAGTGAAACTATGATCACACAAAAGTCGCAACAGAAACATAATTTCTGTCGCACTTCCAATTATTTTAAATGAATATACACTTATAGCACAATTCAGCCTAATTAAATTTAAAACAAAGGCGCTTAACGTTATTAATTATATATCTACAAATCCGAGTACGAATTGATATCACAAGAATGAAAATTGTTTTATTTTCTACTTTTCTACTTTCGATAATGCTATCCAAGTGGATATCGTATTGAATGTACATTTATAACTCATTGACGATATACATGTAATATGAAACTTTACATAACTGCAATTATCGTTATTACACATATCATACCGACATATTGTCAGGGTTTTAATATCGTTATTACACATATCATACCGACATGTTGTCAGGGTTTTAATAAGAACAGTGAACTCGATTAGAAAAGTAAGTTTTTGACATGAATATTAAACTCAGGAAAAAAACAGCAACATTATGTATGCATTTAATTAAGTAATAAATGTATGAAGACAAACTTTAAAAAAAAGAAATGGATTGTTTTCTAAGACCCTAAAAAAGAATACGCTCACTATGTATTAATACTGATTACTGACTTATTTTAGATGCAGTTTCTACATGGTGTTGAAAAACAAGCAATTATTATAAAAATAGCTTTCTGGTAGACAACACTGTATACCAGAAACATGATTTTAGGTATTATGTACAATATTGACATATTATCTAACAAGTGTTACATGTATTATGTCGTTCTCATTTATAATATTTTCAAAACATGAACTGGTTTTCTGAAAACATTTGGTAATATTATATTTCTTTAGATCAAAATTAATGAATACAAAACTGAATACGCTGTACATGATACTACTAGCATAGTGCGAATAAATATCCATTAGTTCAAGAAACATGTAAAAGTAAGCGACCAAAAATTATGTATTGCTGCCTAACAGTAGCACGAAATGAAGTTGTACTTGAACACATATTCGTGTACGTTTATGCAATGGGCATGAGCAAAATGCCAACCACATTAAAATCAATTGAGTGATTATCAAATTACTTATCGAATCATTCACCATTGGAACCTATGACGCAGATTACACACACACGCACGAAGTAATAGTTTGACAAATTAGGTTGTGATTGAAATATTTGAAAATTTAAATTAAAAATCAAGACACAAAGAGAGGTTTTGGAGAGGTATAATTGTATATTATATTATCAGTGACAACGTCTGGATCGAAAGTTATACACATATGAAACCTTTTCTCAAAGTGTCCTTGCAACATAAAACAAACCCCCTTGCAAGCAATCAAGAACACACGTGACCGGAGAATTAATTTCGTTCAATATTTAACCTTTGACCATCTGGATAAGCCCATTTTCCGCAGCGACCTTGAATAATGAACGAACACGGGGTTAAGATGTTGATAGAAAATATGCTGAGTACATACAAGCCTTCTGCACCGCGTTTGCATGATTGCACATGGGACTTGACATACAACAAACCGTGTTGTCCGTTGTCTGGCATTTATATTGTTAATCGAAAATGAAAGCTGAAAGACAATGATGAATGGTATTCTTATTTGTGTTTTTCAACCAACTGTTAGAGGATAATTAAGAGAAAGCATTTCAGGGGGTTATTTATCTTTAAGATATGTTGAGTGGATATTAGCCATGGAATCTATAATTCAACGTCATAAAATTGCATATAGTTATTTGTGTTGTATGTAGTACTTTCTGGTTTACAAGTAGTGAACAATCTTAAATGCTAAACAGGGGTAGTATTTCAGAAACATCTTAAGTGAAATCTTATCCATAGTCTTAAAATCGTCATTTTTCTTAAGCATTTTATTTCATGTATACATAAAATTCTGCTAAATGTTTACTAATTATCAACTTACTAGTAACTATTCTTTACTTAACTGTAATTTGAATCATTAATTTATGTGTAGTTTTAAAAATATTACCTACAGAAAATTGGTACTTGAGTGAAAATATTTCAAGATAAACGTAACACGTTTCTGGAATACGGCCCCAGATCATTTGGTTAGATAGAAAACAAGACGGCGTTTAGATCTTAGGTCATGACACCACATAAACCAATATAACAAATAGAAGTTTTATCTAGTTTATAAGTATTAAAACAAGACGACATTTAGATCTTAGGTCATGACACCACATAAATCAATACAACAAATAGAAGTTTTATCTAGTTTATAAGTTTTAAAACAAGACGACATTTAGATCTTAGGTCATGACACCACATAAACCAATACAACAAATAGAAGTTTTATCTAGTGTATAAGTTTTAAAACAAGACGACATTTAGATCTTAGGTCATGACACCACATAAACCAATACAACAAATAGAAGTTTTATCTAGTGTATAAGTTTTAAAACAAGACGACATTTAGATCTTAGGTCATGACACCACAGAAACCAATATAACAAATAGAAGTTTTATCTAGTTTATAAGTATTAAAACAAGACGACATTTAGATCTTAGGTCATGACACCACATAAATCAATACAACAAATAGAAGTTTTATCTAGTTTATAAGTTTTAAAACAAGACGACATTTAGATCTTAGGTCATGACACCACAGAAATCAATACAACAAATAGAAGTTTTATCTAGTTTATAAGTTTTAAAACAAGACGACATTTAGATCTTAGGTCATGACACCACATAAACCAATACAACAAATATAAGTTTTATCTAGTGTATAAGTTTTAAAACAAGACGACATTTAGATCTTAGGTCATGACACCACAGAAACCAATATAACAAATATAAGTTTTATCTAGTTTATAAGTTTTAAAACAAGACGACATTTAGATCTTAGGTCATGACACCACATAAATCAATACAACAAATAGAAGTTTTATCTAGTTTATAAGTTTTAAAACAAGACGACATTTAGATCTTAGGTCATGACACCACAGAAATCAATACAACAAATAGAAGTTTTATCTAGTTTATAAGTTTTAAAACAAGACGACATTTAGATCTTAGGTCATGACACCACAGAAACCAATACAACAAATAGAAGTTTTATCTAGTTTATAAGTTTTAAAACAAGACGACATTTAGATCTTAGGTCATGACACCACAGAAACCAATACAACAAATATAAGTTTTATCTAGTTTATAAGTTTTAAAACAAGACGACATTTAGATCTTAGGTCATGACACCACAGAAACCAATACAACAAATAGAAGTTTTATCTTGTTTATAAGTTTTAAAACAAGACGACATTTAGATCTTAGGTCATGACACCACAGAAACCAATACAACAAATATAAGTTTTATCTAGATTTATAAGTTTTAAAACAAGACGACATTTAGATCTTAGGTCATGACACCACAGAAACCAATACAACAAATAGAAGTTTTATCTAGTTTATAAGTTTTAAAACAAGACGACATTTAGATCTTAGGTCATGACACCACAGAAACCAATACAACAAATATAAGTTTTATCTAGTTTATAAGTTTTAAAACAAGACGACATTTAGATCTTAGGTCATGACACCACAGAAACCAATACAACAAATAGAAGTTTTATCTAGTGTATAAGTTGTAAAACAAGACGACATTTAGATCTTAGGTCATGACACCACAGAAACCAATATAACAAATAGAAGTTTTATCTAGTTTATAAGTTTTAAAACAAGACGACATTTAGATCTTAGGTCATGACTCCACATAAATCAATACAACAAATAGAAGTTTTATCTAGTTTATAAGTTTTAAAACAAGACGACATTTAGATCTTAGGTCATGACACCACAGAAATCAATACAACAAATAGAAGTTTTATCTAGTTTATAAGTTTTAAAACAAGACGACATTTAGATCTTAGGTCATGACACCACATAAACCAATACAACAAATATAAGTTTTATCTAGTGTATAAGTTTTAAAACAAGACGACATTTAGATCTTAGGTCATGACACCACCGAAACCAATATAACAAATATAAGTTTTATCTAGTTTATAAGTTTTAAAACAAGACGACATTTAGATCTTAGGTCATGACACCACATAAATCAATACAACAAATAGAAGTTTGATCTATTTTATAAGTTTTAAAACAAGACGACATTTAGATCTTAGGTCATGACACCACAGAAATGAATACAACAAATAGAAGTTTTATCTAGTTTATAAGTTTTAAAACAAGACGACATTTAGATCTTAGGTCATGACACCACAGAAACCAATACAACAAATAGAAGTTTTATCTAGTTTATAAGTTTTAAAACAAGACGACATTTAGATCTTAGGTCATGACACCACAGAAACCAATACAACAAATATAAGTTTTATCTAGTTTATAAGTTTTAAAACAAGACGACATTTAGATCTTAGGTCATGACACCACAGAAACCAATACAACAAATATAAGTTTTATCTAGTTTATAAGTTTTAAAACAAGACGACATTTAGATCTTAGGTCATGACACCACAGAAACCAATACAACAAATATAAGTTTTATCTAGATTATAAGTTTTAAAACAAGACGACATTTAGATCTTAGGTCATGACACCACAGAAACCAATACAACAAATAGAAGTTTTATCTAGTTTATAAGTTTTAAAACAAGACGACATTTAGATCTTAGGTCATGACACCACAGAAACCAATACAACAAATATAAGTTTTATCTAGTTTATAAGTTTTAAAACAAGACGACATTTAGATCTTAGGTCATGACACCACAGAAACCAATACAACAAATAGAAGTTTTATCTTGTTTATAAGTTTTAAAACAAGACGACATTTAGATCTTAGGTCATGACACCACAGAAACCAATACAACAAATAGAAGTTTTATCTAGTTTATAAGTTTTAAAACAAGACGACATTTAGATCTTAGGTCATGACACCACAGAAATCAAAACAACAAATAGAAGTTTTATCTAGTTTATAAGTTTTAAAACAAGACGACATTTAGATCTTAGGTCATGACACCACAGAAATCAATACAACAAATAGAAGTTTTATCTAGTTTATAAGTTTTAAAACAAGATGACATTTAGATCTTAGGTCATGACACCACAGAAACCAATACAACAAATAGAAGTTTTATCTAGTTTTAATCTGAAATATTTTGAAGTAAAAATAAATCGCATGCAACAACACATTCAATTGGTTAATATCTGAAGTAATAGTAATGTACGAGACTAAGAACTTTAGTATTCCTGTTACCTGATATTAACTCCAGTTACTGTGTAGTCATTGGCGTTGTAGTTTTGACTAGTAATTACTGATATGTAAAAACACATCATGTCGAGATCGTCTTAGCATGTAACTAATTAAGAAGCCGGTACATTATCGATACACGTGTATTGTCTGCAAAAAATACAAACGTAATTATCTGCTTTTACGTTACTCCATATTACTGTTATGCAAGACAAACAACGGCATGGTGGTATTCATTAGATTTGGGAATTGTAGCAATACAATGTTCTTTACAGATTTATATTGAGCTGTTGGCCCTGATTCCCTTTGAATACTTATTTATGCCACGTATGTTGGCTGCGACAAATATTTCTTTGAAAAATTAAAATTGATAGAAATCTACGAACTAGCTTTGAATTCCAACGCTTTCCACTATTTAAAATATGCTTATTATCCTTTATGACTAACGATCATTCCTTAACAACGCAGTAGTGTAGTCCGACTTTATTTTTGACCGAATCAAATCGTTCATTTTTGTGAACCGTTTACAAGCAAATTCACCTTTAAACGTCGTAAAATTGTTGAATACGCAATATGCGAACGTTATTTGCAACTACTTATTCTCATTTCACGAACATTTACTACCTTTAACCTGGTAAATTGGCGGAAAACTGTTATAAATACCTCATCAGAACTAAAGTATTGTTACAAAATTACTTACACTTATAACCAATTAGACTGATATATAGAGCACAAACTATAAGATGTACTTTACTCGTTTCAAGTCGGAAAAGAGATTGCTGAATTTGCCATTTTTAAATAGCGACGTGGTTTATAAAGTACATCGCCAGTATGTCGAGAACGAAACAACAAACATTAAATGTATAATGAAAAGCATAATGGGTCTATACTGAGTCTTTTTACACAGGAAAAATAATAGCAAATAATGTTCGAAAGAAGTCAGCTGGTAGGGAGGAGACAACGAACATAAATGATACAAAAGAGGACATGCGAAACGGACCATTAAAAAGAAGAAAACATCGACGAAGAATATGACGAAGACGTTAAATAAGTTGACAAGGGGAAATAATAATAATAATAAGAAGAAGAAGAAACAGAAGAAGAAACATAAGAAGAAGAGAAGAACTTAAACAAGTATAATTCGATGATGAGGAACAATATGTTGAGGAATACGAAGAAGAAAATGATGATGAAAATAAGTTAAATAAGAATGCAGTGTCAACATAGAGGAATAATAAAGAATAATAATACGAATATAAATAAATGGAAGAAGACGAATACGAGCAATAAGAATGCAGTGTCAACATAGAGGAATAATAAAGAATAATAATACGAATATAAATAAATGGAAGAAGACGAATACGAGCAATAAGAATGCAGTGTCAACATAGAGGAATAATAAAGAATAATAATACGAATATAAATAAATGGAAGAAGACGAATACGAGCAATAAGAATGTGAGGAAAAAGAACACGAAGAAAAGTAGTTCCAAGTAAAACAAGAATTCGAACATGGCAAACACGAAGAAGAAGACGAAGAAGAAGAAGAATTCGAATAAGGCAAACACGAAGAAGAAGAAGAAGAAGAAGAAAAAGAAAAAGAATAATAATAACATCATGAAAAAAATAATTTGGCGAATATCTCAAATATTAAAATTAAAAATATTATATATTTATTTTCAGTTTTTCTTAAACAAATGCCATTGTAATAGTTAATTGATGGCATGTCAAAACACATCAGAATCCATTTACATTTCGTCAGCGCCTTTCTTAAACAATAAGTAGCATATGTGGTAAATACGATATTATCCGCTTTCTTTCAATTTGTTATAATATATACAAATGTACCTTTAAACGCAACAACAAGAAATTACACGAAAAGTAGGTCAGTGCGCTACATGCGACGACTACTAAATCCTTCCGCAATCGAGAAAACAGCACGTCACTCTGATTATCGTGGCGATAAATGTCAATGATAAAATGCGCATAGTGGCACACATTTCTTTTTGAAATATTACACACTGGTTTATTACTGGTTTATTTCTCGTTTCGACTGTGAAACTCAGGTCTCGAGTTAATAAAGTAAGGAATAACAAGTATTATCGATATTACAACATGTTTTAGTTGTATGTCGATTCCGCAACTTCATGCATTGTTAATTACCGATGACTGCTTTGATGTAAGATGCATGTTGTAGGATATAACTTTAATGCTTTTAATGAGGCAATTGAATGCAAGCGGAAAAGTTTGTTTTAACTAATGACACCAACACGAAACACAAAATGTATGCCTATAACATTTCCATGATTATGTTCTACGGTTATATATATATGCAACATTCCAGTATTGAACTCTTAATTAACTCAAATATTCAAGTGAGTTTTATCGATACATAAATACTTTATGTCTGTTAATCGTCGCATTCCGACGGCATTTCAGCTTTAATGCAATTATATATTTATATAATATTAGTAGTTAAGATAGTAACTACTGACATTTACGTTAAACAATATCTGTAGAGAATGTATGGTTGGTGACGTTTGATATCATGTGGTATCAGACGAGTCCGATATGGCCCGTAGCAAAATGCGGAGTTTATTTGTGTTATAGGTCATAGGTATAATAAAACTGAAAATATTGGGTCAGCGACTTTAAATTGTAATTGTGCACTAGTGTCATAATAAATATGTTTATTTGTACACGGAGACGTAATTAAACCATTAAAGTTAAAGTTAATAATTGACATTTACGCCACAACACAAATAACGAAGCAACGAATGTCTATTCAGAAGTCACAGCATCTGAAGCTGCCTTCAACGCATGCGCAGTTCACACACGTACGTCGATGTAAAAACAGTCTCACTGTAGAGAAGTCAGTGTCACTTAGCTCTTGACATCACTGCAATTGTTCCTAGTCAATTATTGCATGGGTAACACGGCGCGCTTGCAATGAATAGGAGCTACATGGGTGTACCAATTTCGTCTGTTGCCCGGTTCAATGAACTGTTTCATGCGCAGGAATGATGCGTACATATATGCTTGAAAGGAGTCGGAGTGACATAGGTGTACCAATTTCGGCTGTTGACCGCTCCAATAAAGTGTTTCATGCGCAGGAATGATGCGCACTTATGTTAGTCTAAATATTTGTAACATGGCGCAACTGTCGCGCGCACTATTCGTAACAAAACAAGCCTTGGAAAAGGTTACATTCTACAATCTTTGTCATGTAAATTTTGTTAATATATGTATTACACTTCATAAAATTAAAACTCACGTTAAAAGGGAAAAGTAAAATCTACCCTGTTTTGTTTTGTATGTTGTTAGCGTGTTGTACTGTGTTGTTTTGGCAACTGGTCACTCGTCCTAAATAAGACACCTTGCATTTGAGGTGTGTCATGGGAAAACCGGGCTTAATGCATGAGCGTAAAGTGTCGTCCCGGATAAGCCTGTGTAGACCGCACAGGCTAATCCAGGACAGCACTTCCCGCTTTTATGGGATTTTCTATTTCAAGTCTCCTCTAAACATTAATCCACTGTAGGCGGAAAGTATCACCCCAGTATCATAGCCTGTGCGGACTGCACAGGCTAATCCGGGACGACATGTTAAGCATATGCATTAAGACCGATTTTCCCACGACGCGCCTCAGTTTCAATTCCACTCGTCATTATTATATAAATCGTATACTCATTATTATATTTAATAAATATAGTTATATTAAATACTTAAACTTGGGATATAATGTATAAATTATACAAACACAAACATTCTGTGCATAATGTTAACAGTCGTTAATAAGTAATTTCGACTAATTAACATGCATGTGTTATAAAATCAACAACAATACATCTAACAACACAACAGCAACAAACATTGAGGCATTGTACAGAACAGAACAGAACAGGACAGGACAGGACAGGACAGAGGACAGAGGACAGGGGACAGGGGACAGAGGACAGGACAGGACAGATGACAGATGGCAGGACAGATGACAGATGACAGGACAGGACAGAACAGGACAGAGGGCAGAGGACAGAGGACAGAGGACAGGAGAGAGGACAAGACAGAACAGGAAAGGACAGGACAGGACAACTCTTTATTTAAGCCCACGCATACAGTGTGCATAATAAGGGCAATATAACAATTCCGAATGTTAACATATTCAATGTTGTCCGGTAAAAATAAAACAGAAAATGCGTTATATATTAAGTCAATAATTCGTTTTCAACTATCATATTGCAATACCCGAACAAGAGGCAAATCTAACAAGTAACGACAGGCGTTAGAGTGCATTAATAGTAGAATGTCCAGAGGAGGGGTGCTGCTTGTCTAATTCGAAATTTAGACATAATGTTTGAACTTTACTGAGTATATAATAAATATTGAATATATGAACAGACAATGCATATTATAAGAATCTTACAATTTACAGTACATGTCTAATATATATATGTAAACATGGCCCCTGGAAGCAAAGAGAAGCTGTGATCGCAATTGTGCTCACAAGCAAAACATTGATGTTCTCGCACTACTAATAATATTAATGTACCATTATAATAAAGCGAAATTATTATGAAATGAATGCGCTTGACATTACTAATTAGATATCAACAATTCCTGGAATAATACGATATCCTGAGTTTGAAAAATATTTATGATCCACTCGTCGATTTCTTTACCCACTTCTTTCCATTTAACTGTCTAATTAACTGTATAATAGGACACATTACATGTTTTTACATTTAAGGTTAATGACTAATTTAACCACATATTGTACCAGCATATGTTCACGATTATACTCAGTAAGAAGGTGAATTGGTGTAAGAAAAATAATTATTGTCATTAATGTGCAACTCAGTAAGAACAGTCTGTGTGTCATTAATTAAGTCATAAACGTAAGTAGGTACACTTACAAATAAATTGGTATACAGGTATATTCGCTCAGACCCATAAAGTGAATAATCTAATTACTGTACATATAAATAATGACGATAATGACTATTGACATAAATGCGATGCCAGTCACTACAAATGTGCTGCATAATACGTAATTATAATGTAATTTCCAGGCATAGTTAGAAATCGTTGGCATATAAATATATGCGGAAGATGTATCCAAAATACGTTTATTTTTCTATGCAAACTTATTTCAATATGTTTGTAAGCAATGGAATCAGCTAGTGTAAAAAAAAACAACAACAACAGAAACATTCTACACGTGACTAAAATTAAAGCAACGTGACCTAACGCTAGCACGACCAAAACGTAGTCCTTTCATTGTCCATGTATTCTTGCGCGATAAACATAATAGGTGTTTCCAAAATTAACGGAGTTAT